>JBBBDQ010002331.1:1525000-1582500 GCA_037127315.1 Ascarosepion bandense
TGTATTGGAATTTCAGTGAGGATTTTAGAAAAATCATTCCTGTACTGTGTAAGGACAGGGGTGTTAGGACAGGGGTGATTTAAAAATTTATTTAGAATGCCTCATCAAAGATAAAATTATTTCTTGTTCTAATACTTTTGCACAGTACTGTCTATATATATATATATATATATATATATATATATATATATACAAACAAAGTTTTGTACCCACATAATAAATTTATTACTTTAAATAAAATAGTCGTCATTGTACTTGGTCCAAGAACCTTTTGGCCAACACTCTTCAAGGGCTTATGTTGGCTTTATTACAAATTTTTTAATAAAGGACAAATGAAAGGCGGCTGAAGTGGAGTGTCAAGGACCAGTCTCCAGATCTGGTGTTAGGCAACCACCGATTCGTGCGTATATGGATGACATGACCATAACCAGCACGTCCGCCATTGAGGCAAGGCGGTTGCTGAAGGACATCGAAGAACTCAGCAACTGGGCAAGAATGAGGTTTAACGCTTCCAAATCACGTTCCCTAGTGATGAAGAAAGGTAAGCTTTCGAAAACCGAAAGATTTAAGCTCTTTGGGGATGACATACCTACAATATATCAAAAGCCAGTAAAGAGCTTGGGGAAGCAGTTCGATGAAACCCTAACAGATTCAAGATCCGTAATATTAACAAAGGAGAATCTAGAAGAGTGGTTAATCAGGGTTGATAAGTCTGGCTTACCTGGCAGATATAAAGCTTGGATTTATCAACACGTCATTCTTCCAAAAATACTCTGGCCTGTAACAATCTATAATTTCACTTCCTCCAGGGTAGAAATAATGGAAAGGAGCATAACGTCACGACTACGTAGATGGTAAGGTTTGCCAAGATCTCTATGCATCGCAGCGTTATACGGGAAAACAAACGCACTGAAACTCCCGTTTAAAAGCCTACACGAAGAATTTAAAGTAGCTAAATTGACAGCTACAATCCAGTACGAGTGCTCTAAAGATCCCAGGGTAGCCGGTGCAGGAATATCAGTATATACAGGTAGAAAATGGAACGCCTCGAAAGAACTGAATACAGCAAAAGAAAGAATCCGAGAAAAGGCAATACTAGGGAACATAGCTAGTGGACGCGCGGACCTCGGGTTTTTTCCCTCAGGAAAATATGACAAATTGCAAGGAAAAAAGAAAAGTCATCTTTTGCAGGAAGAAATTAGAAATGGCGAAGAAGAGAAACGAATAGCAATCCAAGTCGGAATGAGACAGCAAGGGACATGGACCAAATGGAGCTCTATGTTGAAACGCCAAATCAAATGGTCCGAAATATGGCACAGTGACACCAGATTAAAATTTCTGAATCGGGCAGTATACGACACCCTGCCAAGCCCCACAAACTTACAATTATGGTATAAAACCCAGTAGCCAAATTGTCATCTTTGTGGGTGCAGATGTACCTTAAAACATATCCTGAGTAGCTGTAAATCTGCATTAGCTGATGGGCGTTACAGGTGGCGCCATGATGGAATTCTGTAAGAGATCGTGAAAATAGTTCAAAATGCTATCAAAGAGAATGTTTACAACCCAGACACAAGTCAGATAAAATTTATTAAAGCGGGCGCGAAAATCCCACGAAATAGAAAGGTAAATCCAAACCTGCTATCTCCTGCAACAGACTGGGAACTAAGGGCCGATATAGGCTCAAGATTGAAATTCCCAGAGCAAATTGCCATCACAAAACTTCGCCCAGATATAGTTTTCTTCTCACATTAAATTGAAGAAGATAGTCTTGTGGGAACTGACGGTCCCCTGGGAAGAAAACGCAGAGAGGGAGTTCATGAAAGGAAGAAGTTAAAATATGACGAAATGCTGGAGAGTTGCAGAGTTAAAGGCTGGAGGGCTAGATGCACTCCTATAGAAGTGGGGACTAGAGGATTTGCAGCAAGATCCTTATGCAAAGCCTTAAAAGATATTGGGATAGTGGGAGTAAAAAAAGAATAGCACTCAAGTCCATAACCGAAACAGCGGAAAGAACAGCTAATTGATTATGGATCAAAAGAGAGAGTGCCTGGATTCCAAATTATTAACTAAAATTCCACGAAATTCTGCGTCTAAATTAATGTTTCGGACGATCTAATGTGCGGTTCACCTCTAAATGGAAAGTGGCTCTGACTGTCGCCAATCGGAAGCATTTGCAGGGTTTTGGGCCGGGCCTAAACGTAATTTTCCAGTGTCTGAAAGCACTTATCGAGGGTTGGGCTGGAGGCTGATCACTTCTGGTCGAGTCGGTTGAAAGTCCCGAAACCCCCTAGTGATTCTCGCGATGACATCACTAACGACACATTCTAGCGCCCCCATTACGGTGCGTATGTTTGAAAAAAAATGTATATATATATATATATATATATATTAGCATCACTAGTATCATAGCCCGGCGCGTTGCATTTTAGTAGTAGGACTCGGTTATAAAAAAAAATTAATCATATAAAAAATTGCTGTTTAAAAAAATTTCCATTAAAAATCTATTTTCTTTTCTTTTGTGTAAACGTGATTTTATGTTTTGAGTGACATTGTAAACAACATTGCGTTTGTTTTTCTCTCAAAATTACGGGAAAAAATATTTATATTTTTTGTTGACTAAATGAATTCAACATAAAAATAAAAATTATTTTTTTTGTTTTACTGAAATTAGAAATATAAACAATTACGCTCTCAGTTCAAAAAGTTTCGAAGAATATTTAAAAATGTAGACATTTAATTTTAGAGGAAAAAGATTAAATATAAAGGCTTATTTTTTTTTAATAAAAAATATTTTAATCGCGGTTGACACGTGTGATTGTATTTCTGGGGCGTAATTCAGCAACCATCTTAGATCTTAGAAGTTTTAAGGGGCAAATATAAACAACCTGCTCCAATGGCTAAAAGATCCGAAAGGAAAAAATGATGAAGTTAAACTAAAAAAGTATGTGACGAGCTGGCTTCCCTGTAGATTTGTCTCCCTAGAAAGTTTGTATGGCGTAGCTTAAAAAATGTAGGCAAGCATAGGGAACACTCACACAGTTTCACAGATTGTCTTTTATATATATACTACCGGCCACAATTATTAGGACAACCCATTTTTTAAAAGAAATGATATATTTCATACTATATTTTAGTGAATAAGTCTAAATGAAAATGGAATGTTTTTTTTTGGTTATTATTACTTAGCAAAGTTTTACAATGAAGTAATCAAGGATGAACTCGTCCGAATAACTCTAAATTTTCTTCATTCTTTCATTGATGAAACCGAAAAATAGGTCATTATTAAATATTTATAAATTCATTTCATGTTATTGTGCAATATTAACAAAAGACCCATTCTATTTTCATTTACAATTATTCACTTGGCAATAAATACTAATGATAGTATGAAATAAATCATCTTTTAAAACTTGGGGTGGCTTAATAATTATAGCCGGTAGTCTGTATATATATATATATATATATATATATATATATATATATATATATATATATATATATGAATATACGATTAATGTTACACGCATTAAGCTCTCACACCCTGATTGAGCACTCTGGAAGGATGGTAGACTTTGAAAAACAGTAGCTACTCTGGTATCTACGCATCGTTCATTCAGCAATGAATTAGAACACTCTCAGCTATTGGGCGTGCATGATGATAATATACACGCTAAAAAGTATGCATCCTTCTACCGAGCACACGTATCTCAGTTGTAGAATCGCTGACTGACGCCAATTCGGTCGGGTTTCAATCCTGGGTTAAAAGCAATCGGCTGTCTAACCGAACCGGATGACTATATATATATATATATATATATATATATATATATATATATATTATGTAGGAGGAAAACAATAAATGAACGAGAATTACGAAGACATAAGATAATAATTGATATTAAATTTGTATTTTAGAAAATAATGTCGACTCGGAAGCATAACAGAAAATTCTTCCATAAAACATTATGAGGTCACGACGAGATGATTTTCTCAGATGCCTTCCATTTTAATTACTTTAGGCTTTAGCCAATGACACGACTGTGGGACACCAAGTGTAATAAATTCAGAATAGTTTTGGGAAGAAAAACACATGTATGTGACACAAAATGAGTATGGAAACTTATACCTCGATTCAGTAGATCACTTAACCCTTGTCACATTCTGAAGGAAACTCATTATATTTATTTTTGCTATTTTTATTTAATATAAGGCTGAAGAGTCAATCAAGGTAGGGGTTTGTTTAAATTAATGTCGTTGTAGTAGGGGAAGTAAGCATGTACTACTAGCTATAATTATTACGCCACCCCTGTTTTTTTTAAATAACTAATGAATTCATACTATTTTTAGTATTTATTTCCAAGTTGACAATTCTTAATGAAAATAGAATGCTTCTTTATTATTATTTGCAAAATTGTACAAGGCAAGGAAGCAAGGATGAACTCGTTTGAATCACCCTAATTTTTTTTCATTTTTTCATTGATGAAACTGCATATAGGTAATGATTAAATATTTATAAATTCATTTGATGCACATGTTATTGTGCAGTATTAAACAAAAGTACCATTCTATTTTTATATACAATTATTCGCTTGACAATAAATACTACAAATAGTATGAAATACATCATTTTTATGGGACTGTGGTTGCCTAATAAATATGGCCGGTAGTGTATATTATGATCACTTGATGGATTTTTTAAATTCACATTATGATGACATGTAGTGATTTTTAATTCATATTGTTCATTTGCATATAGGATTTTTTTTAAATTATAATTATGAACCCATGTTGGATTTCTATTATGAGCACATATATTTTTTTTAAATTCATATAATGAAAACATGTAGGACTTTTAAAAGAATATTTTCTCTCAAATGCTACAAAAGCTCACCTGGTTTCTGACTGGGAAAGAAATAGCTTAAAAGAAGGCATTATTAAGGAGAAACAGCAATAAAAATAAGAATTAAGTAGACACCGATTGAGAATGTATTTAAATGTTTGAAGATTAAAGTTGACTTGGAAGAAAGAGGTTGAAAGAGAGTTCCACAAGCAGTGTGTGTGAGAGAAGAAACTGTTCACATAGAACTTACGGTTTTGTCTAGCTATTCTAACTGTAAAATGAAGAGATCTAACTGTTAGTCTAATAGTAAAGCCGAGGAAGTACAGAGGAAAACACACCAGAACAATTATCAATAATGTATCGAAATATCACACGTCATGATGGCGGTAAAATGAGTGAAGCGGGAGAACTGATAGCATTGCAAAATATATTTAAATACTGTAGAAGCACCAGACCAGATGTGACAGTAATATTCAATGCATGGTTGACTTATAAAAATGTAAGAGAAGACGTGGCGGCTAATATTGTATAGCATGAGACAATGAGCCAAATCTTCTTGTAAAAGACGAAGCAAATTATTCAATATTATCTTTCCACTCGATCCCAGCAAATTCGGTCGCCCGAGAAGACGCAATATGTCACTCTCCCGGAGATCTCTAAGACAATTACAAGAGAGTAGTTTATTGTCGGGTGTATTAAAACTGACAAGTCATTTCTGTTGTTTGATATCAAATTTAACCTTATCAAGCAGCTCAGACTAACCATTAAGACAAGAGTAAATCGTTTTGTCATCAGTATAGATACCGAGGTGAGAATTGGTGACATCAGATGACGTGAGGGATAGATAAAGGTCTGCCAGAGACTTAAAGAGTTTATGGTCATAGAGATCGAAGAATCTTCTTGGGAAAATTTATATGAAAATAAATTTATACTTACTAATAGAATGCGAAGGGAACGCGTTTAAATTAACCCTGTTAACATGTCATGTATCCTATCTGTAAAGGTGTGGATTGGTTGTACTAGGGAATAAACCTGGTATTAATATTTGCTATGAACTTCTTCTTCTATGTGCCTTGTCCCTTCAGGACGTAGGCGATCATGGTATTCCACGTTTCTCTATACCTGGTAGCTCTGTGTACGCATTCTGTTACACCGTGCAATCCTCATTCCGTCATCCAACAGATTAGGTCCTTCAAATATGTTATCCGTTGCTTTCTCCTGTCTCTTTTTCCCTCTATCTGGTCAGTTAGTATCAGATTCTCTAAGCCCTCCTTCTTCATTGCGTGTCCCAGGAACTTCAGCTGTCTCTTCCTGATGCTCAGTATTCATTTCTTTCTTGTTTCCATCATATCCAATACCTAATCATTGCTCACATGCTCGATCCATGATATTCGCAGCATTTTTCGGTAGAACCACATTTCAATTGCTTCAAGTTTTTTCCTTCATCTTTGATGATATTGTCCAGCATTCACTGTCATATTGAAGGACGGACAGCACATAGTAGTCCAGTACTCTCTTCGTTGTTTTCTAGCGAAATTGTCCTGTTTCTTAATACCTTACTCAACATCAGGAATGCTTCCTTCGCCATGCCAATTCGCCTTCGGATCTGTGTCGCATTTTCCGTCTTCTGTTATAACACTTCTCACGTATTTAGATTTTTGTACCTGATTGATTCTAGTATCCCTGACCTGTATTTGGCATATTGGGCTGCCCTCAGAGAAGCGTAAATTAAGGATTTAGTGTTAAAAATAATTAATCATCCTCAACGGTGTACAACACTTATGAACATTATCTAAGGAAGTAGTTTAGTTTTAAAGCTTGGACTGGTTTTACTAAGGAATGAACCTCGTGTTAATATTTGGCATGAACAAAGTAGCGTTAAGAAAAGTTTTAGGGTAAAAAATAATTAATCATCCACAGCGTTGTACAACACATATGAACACTAAGGAGGAAAGTTAGGATTGTGCAGCTCCAGAAGTTAAGTTTAGTTTTAAGGTCTGGACGAGTTGTACTAGGGAATAAACCTCGTATTAATATTATCATTTGTTTTCATAATTGTGTCGCCCCAAGCAAGGCATTTTACTGTCACTGTTGAGCAGAGGGTTACATAGGAGGTAAGTTATCAGAAAGAGGGAAAGGTTACATGGGGGGTCTGGAAGAGGCTAGGAGAAGGATGAGAATACAGATGTGAGAGAGAGAGAGAGAGAGAGAGAGAGAGAGGATGCAAGGTAGTGAGAGAGGAGATGACTATTTACTTTATATGTGAAATCTCGGAGATTGTAGCCGTCGGAAAAGCAAGTAGACTGAAGGGATTTTTTGCCATGAAAAATTAGGAAAAGTTCTAGGGTTACAAAATAATCCACAGCGGTGTACAATACTTATAAACACTATCTAGGGAGGAAGGTTAGATTGTGTAGCTCCGGAAACTAAGCTTAGTTTTAAAACGAAGCCACAATTATCTCCCGGGTAGGATCGCATTCACAACGACCCAACAGAAAGTAATTCACTGTTACCCAAATCCGATGTGCAGAAGAGATTTCCAATTAAATTTGAAATGGGTCTTAATCAATGAAGATAACCTCTTCACCTATTCATCTGTGGAATTCACTGATTCTTTTATATAGCCGCATACATACAAATATTCACGCAAATAAACAAACCCACATTAGATGGAATACATCAGTCAATAAAACACGTGCTTACCTAATAAAACAAAATATTTTAGGCAAAATTCGAATTATTTATCAATATAGTCTCCTTTCGGGTTGATACACTGTTTCCATTGCTTCTCTAAAAGTAATATGCCTTTTTGTAGAACGATGTGTTTCTGTTCGTTGAGGTTTGCTGACAGCCAGTATTCGCTGGGGGGACAAATCTGGAGGATAAAGTGAATGCGGAAGCAATTCGAAGTGAAGTTCAGGTAGTTTGCCATCATTGCGATCGAGAGCGCATTGTCTTGGTGAAAGATCATTTTTTTCTTTTTCATTTGTGGCCGTGTTTTGGCAGTTTCTTCCTTGAAACGCACCAATAATGCTACTTAATATTCGCTATTGACAGTTCTTCCTTTCACAAAGAAATCGATGAACAAAATAACTTGCGCATCTCAAAATACGGTGCTTAAAACCTTGCCCGATGAAGTTTGCGTCTTTGGTCGCCTGGGACAGCTTTCAGCTGACTGCCGATTTCAATCCGGAGTGAACTGTTCAATCCATGTTTTATCTATTGTCCCATATTTACGCCAAAACTTTTTCTTGTTGCGTTGAAAGAGTTGCAAGCAACAGTCTGAATCGTCGACGCGTTGTTGTTTTTGATCGACTGTGAGCAAACGCAGTACGCAGTACGCATTTTGAACACAGCTTTCTCATTGACAAATTTCATGCAAAATGGTAAATACACTGTTTCTGATTTGTGAAACACCTCTGCTATCTCATGCAACTTCAATTTACAATCGACAAAAATGAGTTTGTGGAATTTTTGGTGTTTTCCTGCACAATTGCCTGTTGGGGTGACCTGAGAGTTCAGTATCATTTATAACTGTAAAACCGCGTTTCGGGTCATCATCTCATCTCTTAACCCTTGTTTCTGATAGAACAGAGTTCGAATAAGGCTTATTAAGCTACAACTTTGCTTGAACAGCAAATTTTCCTATCAGAAAGAAACACGAAATTCAGATTTTTATTGTTTTGAAAATTTGCAAACGTATGCTCAAATAACAGTAATTTTTAAACTAATAATCCGATTGGTCTCAAATTAAATAACGTGCCATTGGAAGGTTACTAATTCATATGGATATTTTATTAGTAGCGATATCTATATATCAAGCCTGGCGCTTATTGAGTCATTTGTTATATATGTATTACACAATGTACCAAGTTCTAATGAAGGATATGTTTGTGGTTCGGACTAACTATAGCATATGAATGATACAATACACTTACAAGATAAAAGTGGTCTACGCTAAGGAAACTGGTATATATATATATATATATATATATATATATATATATTGTTTGTTTAATTATTTAGTTTTTGATCATAATAAAATTGGACGAGTGCACATTCGTATTAAAAAGTGTACAATACAATTATATTGTAGAGCTTTCGATATTTTCCATTTGTAAACGATTTATTACGCGACCTAGGTTTCTACCATGAATGGTGTCTTCAGGTGCTTTTCAATAACTAATTTTACCGTTTACTGTTTTTTTAAGAACGCTCAAGTAATGGTGCACGTAACTGTGTTTTTTTTTCTTCTTTACTTTCTTTCTCAGGATTTTTGTGTTTATTTTCAAAGTAATCTAATTTTTGAACGCGCAAATTTTAAAATTACAAGAAATTATAACGTTTTCATCCATTCTCTTTTGTATGGTTACACTTAGTCATAATTTCCGTTCTTACATTCAACAGTTGGTTTTTGGTTGGGAATAGCATAATCTGAAACTTTTCTTCCAGGCAAAGTCTATATATTTTGCCATAGCTTAACTGTTTTACTATACTCCACATTATGTCCGGGGCTTTTTTTTTTCATATTTTGATTTTAATTTTCCACACGTGGCTAGCCAATGTTGTACATGCGCACTGTTTTAAGTTAATCATTTGACGTTGTTAATATTTTCTTCGTTCTTTACTCATTTGGTTTATATATATATATATATATATATATATATATATATATATACTATAGTCATCCGCAGACAGATCTGTTTCGCTGTATTACAGCTCATCAGTACGGCTTAGATTCCGGTCGCTTCCTAACCCAGGACTGAAACCCGACCGAATTGGCTTCAGTCGGCGATTATATATATATATATATATATATTATTGTCATCCGCAGACAGATCTGTTTCGCTGTATCACAGCTCAGCAGTACGGTTAGATTCCGATTGCTGCTGAACCCAGGTTCGAAACCCGACCGATTTGGCGTCAGTCGGCGACTCTACTCCTGGGCCACGGGGCGTATTATTCTGGATATTTATCGTTGTTGTGTATATGTGGCATAACTTCGCCGCAAAGTGGTAGTGACCGGTTTGCTACGGAGTTAACACACGGTACAAGAAGGAAGCTTCAAAACAATGTATTAGTATAAGCAAGAAAATATTCAAAAGAAGCGTTAATCATAAGTAATACAGAGATATATAAGCCAAAAGCTATTATTACGTTGCTTAACTAGTAGCTATCGTTAACTGTTCCGAACGACTCGTTGACTGCTTTCTAGAAATCACGCAGGTAATTTGTATATACTTAAGAGGAAATGATTCATTCCTCGTAGCAGAGTACCATAACATATATATATATATATATATATATATATATATAGGACGAAATGGCCGTCCAGTGCTTTCTGCATTCTGTTGAAGTCGAATATAAAGCTCGATAACTTACTTAATAATTGTTCAAATCCTTCTACTACTTCTTGAATTATATCTCTGTGCTTCCAACCACGAAACACGCTATGGATTTAGCAGCTTGGTTGGATAAGTCGTTACTTGGGGGAGGCACTATCCTATGGGCAAAGAAGCTTGGATCAGTCCCACCACGGATTTCGTGAGGAGCGGCGCACTTCATCGAGCTTAATTCGTTACCTCCTTGTCACCAGTGCCCGTAGTACAGTTGGTATAACATCAGCTTAACAACCGCAACTGTCTGGGTTCGATTACCTGATAGTGGATGCGCACTGCTGATGAGTCCCAAATATAGGACAAAACGGCCGTTCAGTGCTTTCTGCATTCTGTTGAGGTCAAATATAAAGCTCGATGATTTATTTAATAATATATATGTATAGTATTGGAAGGTTTACTCGCTCGCCAGAATAGATCTTATGTCTACTGTTCATTTATTGATGCCACATCTGATCTTGTGCTTCTGGTATGCATTTAGAGACGCTTGGTATGAACCGGCAATATTTTTGCAATTTAACTGGCGTCTTGCCTTTAGTTATTTTTATCTCTTCTTACTATAATTTTCCAATGTTTTATTTTCTATAGTTAATTTGATGAGAATTGTTCTGATGAATATTCCGCTATGCTATCAAAATTATCTGATTTGAACAGCATTACTAGATTGGTGTCACAATCTCATTGTTTTCCGTATGAAATCGCTATGCATTACTGTAAATTATATGCCAGCATTTTAGTCTATCGCATTGCCGAAAAAAAACAAGAAAAGACACAGGAAAACTTCTTCTATATGCCTTGTCCCTTCAGAACGTAGGCGATTAAGGCTTTTCACTTTTCCCTATCTCTGGTGGCCTTCTCCTCTTACATCATGCAATCCTCGTTCCGTCATCCACTTGATTAGGTCCTTCAAATATGTTACCCGTTGCTTTCCCCTGTCTCTTTTTACCTCTATCTGGCCTGTTAGTATCAGGTTCTCCAAGACCGCCTTTCTCAGTGCGTGTCCCAAGGAACTTCAACTGTCTATTCCTGATGCTCAGAAGGATGCTGCACATATCATGGATCGAGCATGTAAGCAATGATGAGGTCTTGGAAATGATGGAAAGGAAAAGGAAATGAATACTGAGCATCAGGAAGTAACAGCTGAAGTTCCTGGGACACGCAATGCGGAAGAAGGGCTTGGTGAATCTGATACTAACAGGCCAGATAGATGGAAAAAGCAACGGATAACATATTTGAAGGACCTAATCAGGTGGATGACGGAACGAGGATTGCACGGTGTAACAGGAGAAGACGTGCTCAGAGCCAACAAGGATAGGGAAACGAGGAAGGCCATGATCGCCTACGTTCTGAAGGGAGAGGGCACATAGAAGAAGAAGAAGCCTTAGCTGGCAGAAAGCAATGGCAAACTTCTGCGCGATAATCTTCTGGCCAATCAGTCATGACTCTTTTGAGACATCATCGCCCAAAACGTGTATCACGTCTGGCACTTAACTGACTGACTAAATATAAAAATTAAAAACATGATTAAGGTTCTACTGGCCATAAAGTAGGGGATTAATTTTATATTGTTATACAGTAATAAACTGATCCCCCCTAATTACTACTAAATAATGTAATCTATCTTTTCCCCCTCTAGCTATGAGTCAAATAACAGGACATATTGGGTTCTATAGCCTTGGCTGGCAACCAGTCTACCGCAGAAAGCAATGCCAACCCATTGCAGGATATCTTCTGCCCAGTAGTCATGACACTTTCGAGACATGATCGTCCAAAGCCTGTATGACGTATGGCAGTTAAATGACTGACTGAATATAATAGTTGAAAACATGATTTTGGCTTCTACTCTGCATAAAATGGGGGATCAGTTTTATATTGTTGTGAAACAATAAACTGATACCACACTAAATAATACTTAATAATATAATCTATCTCTTCCACCTCTAGCTATGAGTCAAATAACAAGACAGATTGGGTTCTATAGCCTTGACTGGCAACCAGTCTCCGCAGAAAGCAATGATAAATTACCGCGGGATAATCTTCTGCTCAGTCAGTCATGACTCTTTCGAGACATGATCACCCAAAGCCTGTATCACGTATGGCACTTAAATCACTGACTGAATATAATAGTTGAAAACATGATTAAAGCTTATACTGGGAATAAAGTGGGGGATTTATTGTTATGAAGTAATAAACTGATCCCCAATAATTACAACTTGATAATGTAATCTATCTCTTCCCCCTTTAGCTATGAGTCAACTAACAAGACAGATTGTGTTCTATAGCCTTTGCTGGCAACCAGTCTACCGCAGAAAGCAATGGCAACCTACTGCGGGATAATCTTCTGGCCAGTCAGTCATAACTCTTTCCAGACATGATCGCCTAAAGCGTGTATCACACACGGCACTTAACTGATTGACAGTTACGTCATTTATTTTATACAAAAAATTACATTTCTTCTTTTCTTTTTCACTCAGGATTTTTGTGTTTATTTTTATAGTAATCTAATTTAAATTTAAGAATGCGCAGATTTTCCTCGAGTTCACAGTTCGTTCAACCAATGACATTTCTATCGCACTGCATTACCAATAGGTTTTTCTCTAAAAACAATTGTATATTATTAACCGTGTGTTTTTATGAAAATATTCGGTATTCCTTGACAGAAGAGACAATGTTACCCTCTGTTGACATTTACAAAACATTTTTTTAAAATTATTTTTCAAGAAAATAGAAACTGTTATCCATCTTTCTAGTAATGATGCACATTTCCATCTTAATATTGGTTTGTAGTACTGTGCAATTTCGATGTCTTGATTGTGTCATATTGTTTCCCAGTTAAGTCCACAAATCATTTAAGTGCGGCTATCAAAAGTTCACATCTGGTGTGTTTTCTCTCATTTAGTACGGTTTTTGTTATTGTTTCTATATAGTCAAATCATGTACGTAGAAAGAATATAGTTCTCACTAAGATCTACTGGATTCAACTGCCGCCTGCAATTTTTATCCATCAATTCAAGAATACGGTTACGTAAAGATAAGAATTGGATATTCTTTAACAACTTTGGTGCTCTGAATGATACCTATATTTCCTTTTCAACAGAAAAATAAAACCTAAAGAAACATATAAGTATTTCTTATTAGCTATTACTTTAGGAATTTTTTAAAAAAATACAGTTTGTTAGCATTTACCGTGTTCTAAGGGACAGGTTATCATATTTTCATTTTAAAAAAATCCAGATTATACTGACTGATAACCTGGGAATATGTTCTCTTAAAAACGAAACCTTAAAAATTGACTAAAATACAAAGTAACAGGTTATTCAATTAAGACAAATTTCTCTTCCTGCTACTGATATTTCAGTTAAGTGCCATACGTGATACACCCTTTGGGCGATCATGTATCTTTCGAGACATGACTGACTGGGCAGAAGATTAATCCTGCAGCAGGTGGCCATTGCTTTCTGCGGTAGACTGGTTGTCGAGCAAAGCTATAGAACCTAATCTTTCCTATTATTTTACCCATGACTGGAGGGAAGAGACGGATTAATACCTCTTCCAAGTGTATTTGTGCGCAAGTGAATGCAAGAAAATTTACTGGCATTCAAACTTGGCTCCCCGATTTGTCGTTCCGAGTCAATATCCACTGAACCACAACGCACATCTGGATCTGTCAGTTAAATGCCATACGTGTACGCGCTTTAGCCGATCATGTCTCGAAAGAAACATGACTGATTGGGCAGAAGATTATCCCACAGTAGGTTGCCATTGCTTTCTGCTGTAGACTGGTTGCCAGCCAAAGGTATAGATCTAAATCTTTCTTGTTATTTAACCTATAACTGGAGGGAAGAGACAAATTAATAACTTTCCCAAAGGTATTTGCGCGTAAGTGAAAGCAGGGAATTCAACTGGAATTCGAACGCGGCTCCCCGATTTCCCGTTTCGAGCCGATATCCACTGCACCACAACGCGCATCCTGATATTTACCAAGATATATTAATCTCCAAGACCACAGAAAACATTTTGAAAGTTCGTTTTAATTGTATATTTCACGGCAACAGTCACTGCTGACGAAACAGACGCAAATTAGTATTGTTGATTTCTAATCAATTGCATGAAGATTTGAAGTCAATTATACAAATATAACGTAGATTTTTGGAATTGAAAATTTAGCTAATAGAAAATTTATATTCCATTGGGAATTAACAGACCATCGCTATTCTGGTTGGACAAATTTCCATTTATTTCTGTACACATGATATCTTTTGTATCAGGCATCAGTAACATAGTAAACGAATTTATGTAGGATATAGACTTTTTTAAATAGTTCTTCCTGAAGAGGGCGATGATGCCAATATGACCATGCGGCTAATGAAGGTGAAAAAGAAGGAACATTTTTTAGAAGAAACCAGAAACAAAATTCCAATTAAGCATGAAATAAAACTCTAATCCTGTTTAAAAGACTGAAGAGGAGTGAGAACTGGAAGAATAGGTGAAATTAGGTTCTTATATATATATATATATATATATATATATATATATATATATGTATATTGTAGTTTAGGAAATGTACAAATTATCATCTACTACGGAGTGTGCATTTTGTTTCGACATTGAAAGGACAATGTCTCGTCAGGTAGTGTAAAAAGTGATGGAAATCTTTTTACCTTACATTGGCTAATTATTTATGAGAGGTAATGGGGTAAAAAATGGGAAATTAGAGTTGGAAGTTGGAAGTTTAGAATTTGAACAAAATAATTTTACTTGTAATTTTACCTTTATTTCATACTATAAACTGTGATCTATTTAAAATTGCATCTAAAAAATGAGATTTCCTAAATTTTAAATTAAGGTAAAGTATAAAAATATATTAAATATAAAAAAATATTAAATATAAAATCTAAATTTAATACAAAAATATTTGTAGCCGTATACTTCACTAATTCAGATATATTTACCAACTAGCAATTCCTATCCTCTTTTTTAGCCCACCCTCTCCTACTGCCTCCCACCTCCTTAATTCGTCTCTTTGTTAAACCCAAAAGACTGGCAATAAATGCTGCAAACGACCATACCTCATCCTTTACCCTTACACATTTCTACTAAATATTCAACAGGTTCATTAATCATCTTTCTCCTCTTATTCTTCCCTCCTTTTTTTCAAATTCTAACTTCTAACTTCCAAATCTGATTTTCCATTTTCTGCCCCATTACCTCTCGCACAATATAAGGTAAAGAATCTTCCATCTCTTTTCACACTACCTCATGAGACATTGTCCTTTCAATGTCGAAACAAAATATATACTTTGTCGTAAATAATGATTTGTACATGTTCTAAACTATAATTTTACAAAGAATGCGAATGATATACTCAAGTAATCGTAATAAAGGGAAAATTCTTATCATCTGAAAAAGACCGACGCGTACAACGGCCGAAGTGTCGTAAACATGGCAGTAAAGATGAGGACAATAGTCCGAATTATTTAAAAAGAGTGAGTTCAAAATAATGAAAATCTGATGATGTACAGGAGATACTTGGACGTAATATTCCAGCATCTTAACATTTAAAACAGTAACACTGTAGTTTGAATAAGTCTGTCGGAAGCAGTCGGGAATCATCTAGTTTAACTCAAATGGAATGATTAGTCATCAGGAGCTCATACAAAAATAGATAACGTCCGGTTCTGCAAATACACAAATCCGCAACATCTTCCAAAAATAGTGCGGCTACAAAACATTTTCTCTGACCTAATAAATAAGGAATTTTCCAAAAAGCCGGTTCTGAGACACTGACTATAAATCCAACACCGATTTTGTCAACAAAGACAGAGTCGACAAGGCTGAGATTAGCGACGAACCTCGATAGGTGGCACGTTTGACAAGGTAATCTGCAGTGACATCAACGCACTTTCTGTCGTGAGCAATGCCTTCGGCATGCGACGAAACCAGCGGTGGTAACCGAGACTGATTTTCCACTACTGAAATGCTGCACATGTTCATGTTAATATTCTCAACGTGTCTATCCTGCTTACTACCTTGTCTTATGCCACAAACAAACACTCAGCCACCCACGACTGATATACGTTACTCTCAGAACAAGCAAAATATCGAAGATAATAAGTAAGAGGGAGATGAACTCTGTTTTACTTATTTCAACATCACGACTCCTCTCCATTTGTTGTTGTGTCACTTCCGCCTGATTACTCCCTAAGGGAAAGACAGCCGCTACCAGTTAAATTATATTGATGTTGTTAGATATCCAGAACGAAATAGTGAACGAAATCTTCAAATTAATGTTTCTCTATCAATACGTTCAATCAAGAAATCGATCTACATTCATGTGGCATGGTGGAAGTGAATGCAACGTACAAATAATATTAAATTTTTTCTAATTCATTTATATGTTCATACATTTCAAATAAGCGAAATCGAACGGAAACTTAACATTGCAAGATGTACGCAATCATAGTTTTCCAAATCTCCTTATCCCTTGTAACTCTATACTGAGTTACAACTCCTAAAACCTGGTCTGTCATCCATTTGCTAATTCCCATCAAGAATATCATGCATTGATTTCCCTTGTCCATTTCCCTCTTTCAGTACTGTGAGTATCAGTTTCTAAAAGTACTCCTTTTGTCATTACATATCATAGATATCGTATTAAGATGCTGTTTTCTGGTGTACATTTTAGGTCTCATGTTTGTGTCTATCCTCTCCAATATCTCGTCGTTTTAAACATGTTCGATCCACGGTACCTCAGTATCTTTCTGTAGAACCACCTTTTGGTTGCTTCAAGCCTTTCTTTTCTCATGTTTGGGAACTGACCATCATTTATTATAATGTTACAAATCTTAATAACATATGTTACTAAATCTTTCCTGTCTGCTATTTTGAGATCAAAACGCATAAAAGAAGGATTACTATAATATATATACATATATAGTCATCCGCAGACAGATCTGTTTCGCCGTATCACAGATCATTAGTACGGTTAGACTCCGATTGCTTTTAACTCAGGATTGAAACTCAGCCGAATTGGCGTCAGTCGGCGATTCTAATATATATATATATATATATATATATATATATATATATTAGAATGGCCGATTCTATATATATATATATAGAGAGAGAGAGAAAGACAAAGAGACAAACAGAAACAGAGACAGAGACAAAGACAGAGAGTTAGTGACAGAGATATAGACAGAGAGTGAAAGAGAACATTTTGTGATAGCAAAAAGAATGAGGATATTTATTCTTCAAAATTAATTTTCTTTAAAGATTGGTGGATTTGGTCTTTAAAACTAGATGCGCCACACGCACACCCCACCACACACACACACACACACACACACACACACACTATATATATATATATATATACATATATATATATATATAAGCGTGTGTATTGCGCTATTATTAATTATATATTGGTCAGAATTAAATTAGACCGGTAGACAGTTTAAATTAAAATCTGCTCATTACATATAAAATGTAGAGATTTTAGAGATTGTCATTTGGAATCCAGTTGATTACTCATCTTTGGTTTCAACTTTTTGGTATCTTCAGGTGCTATATATAAAATCTCTTATATCAATTTTATATAAAACGCATGAAGATACCAAAAAGTTTAAGCTGGAGTAGCGTAATCAACTGGCATCCATATATATTGGAATTCGCCTCTTTACTCAGATATATCGCAGGAGGAGAAAATAATAATAAACGAATGCAAAAACATCTGTGCTCATTCATAAAGAAGAACAGTGGAAAAAATGACTTCCAAAAAAACAATTCTGATATTACCATGGGAATCTATGGACTCTACGAAATCTTGAAATCTGGTAGGATTATTAATATTATATAATCTCACTGCCTATAAGGAAGTAAAGACATTAGAGACGATTGACTTATGATAATAAGAAATTGCCTCACATTTAAAAATAGATAGAATAAGAAAAATAATACATAAAGAGTTTAAGAATCTTAACTTAAAAGTAACAATTATAACTAATATAAAAAATAGATTCCCTCGATGTAACCTTAAATCTAGAGAAAAATGTACACCAACCATGCAAAAAACCAAATACCAATACTTTATACATTCACCCAAATTCTAACCACTATGATAAAGCAATGGAATACAGAATTAGTAGAAATTCAGCTGATGAGGAAGTATTTAGTAAGCATAGCAATTTTTATAATACTGCATTAAAAAATAGTGGATACAGAAACCTATATATTAAATATGTAAACGAGAAAAGTAGCCCTCGAAGAAAAAATAGGAAAAGGAACATCATCTGGTACACACACCCTTTCAGCCAGATAACTAGTAGTGAATTGGGAAAAAATTCCTCGCGTTAATTAAAAAACACTTTCCAGAAGAAATCTACTAAGTAAGATCTTTAATAAAAACAGTATTAAATTAAGTTACAGCTGTATGAACCATCTAGGAAAAAATTAAATAAATTACAAGAATAATGTTTTAAAAAACTTCAACAAAATCAATAAAAACAATTGGATAACATGAAAAACAATTTAAACAAGGAACAACGTAACTGTAAAAACGCCATAGACTGTCCTTTAGAAAACAGGTGCTTAACGGAATCAATAATCTATCAATGCGAAATATCCCCAAAGGAAAACCCAAATAATATAAAAATTCATATAGGCTGTGTGTGTGTGTGTGTACATGCATACATGCAAGAGAAATGATGGTAGAAACCTGAGATATTTGATATAGCTCATTTCCAAATGAATATATATATATATATATATATATATATATATATATATATATACCTGTTTGTGTGTATGCATACATACATACATACATGCATGGGAAAATTTATTCGCCCCAAAATCATTTTAGTCGACCGACTCCATTTTCTTAATAGTCGCCTTACGTAAACATGAATCGCTGATTGAAAACAAAAAATGATAATTTAATTAAAATTCCAAAGGATTTAAAATAAAAAAAAATGATAACAACAAAATTAAATTTTTACTCTCAATAATAGCATCAACATTTAGAGGATAAACTTAGTTTTTATTAAATTTGAGCCCATTTAAAATCATGATATGCACTTTTTCTTTCTTGTTTTTGTCAATTGAGTGAGGTACCTAAATTCGTAGTTTTTTTTTTCTGTTTGACTACAACCTCCATCTCATAGATGATAAAAAAAATAACAAATCTGATTTCTTAACGATTTTTTATAAAAAAAATTACTTACTTGTATAATTTGATTTTCGATACGTGTTTGAAAGAAGGTATGCATATTTATTTCTTCTTTCGTTCAAATGTTCGTTTTTACTTTTCGTAAGCGGAGAAAATATATTGATATTCAGTCAAGGATAATATTTTTCTTAATGAGTTTCTAAAAACCTGTGAGCGTTGCGACAAAGAACTTTTAGCTCCACTCTGGAAGCGTTAATTAAACGAATGTTTACACTGAGCGGGACGAAAAAAGGTCATTGTAGATCATTCTAAGAAACTTGTGAATCTACAATGGCAGACGTATGGGTTGTGAGAGGAATTACAATGTTTTTTCGAAATTTGCGAGATTTTTAATCGGTCTCGAGCGAGTAAAGCAATAGACTTTAATCACCCAATTCTTTTTTAATCGGATGAGGCAATCGGGGGATGGAAATCTCAAATGCCGTATATATATATATATATATATATATATATATATATATATATATATATATATATATAATATATTTTTCAAACACGGCGAGCATATTGTCGGCATTTTCATAGTTGATAATTTTGAGTATTATATATATATATATATATATATATATATATATATATATATATAATACTCAAAATTATCAACTAAACACCGTGTTTGAAAAATATATTACATAAAAGAAAGTTGACCACTGTTTAGATAGACAATTATATATATATATATATATATATATATATATATAAAATCACTTGAGACCACGATTTCATTTAGTTTAAATTTAAAGTAAACGACATTATGTTGTGAAGCGATGGATATAAAAGCTCGTCAAAATAAAATATAATTTATGAACAGTTTAGAAGATGCGTTGATTTTCCTTCATATATATCGTATTGATCTGGATAATATTCATTGAGCTCTGTATACAATTCTCTTGTTGAGAACTTGGCATCATTATCGATATCTATCAATCCATCTAGCTAAATATACAAGTTAATAAGGAAACGAAGAAACTATTAACAAAATTCTAAATATTAATTTAAAACATTGCTTAATATGAAAATAATTGTTTAGAACATTTACAAAGTGCACATTTTTTCGACATTGATATTTTGTACATATTGTAGTAGATTATCATTTGTAAATGTTCTAAACTATATATATATATATATATATATATACATATATATATATATATATATATATGATTTATGAAAATATTACTAATATTACTGTTCATTCATGATAAGTTTAAAGTTTTGCGCCTGAAATATCAATTTATTTAACTGTTCACATAATCTCTATTAACATGTTGTGATAACATGAAATAATATGAAAATTGAAATGAATTATATCAATTTAACATATAACTGTCGTTTACTGATTTAGCATTTCTCGTTAAATTTTATATCATCTCTCACGCAAACTTTAATCTATAATGTATTTTCGAATAAATAAATCACAACCATAAACATATACGTCTATATCTGGGAGGCATTTTGAAATCCATTCAACTGCTTTTTTTACCAGCTACACGCGTAAATTATGTTTTTCAGCGCGTTTAATATATATATATATATATATATATATATATATATATATATATATATATATATATATATATATATATATATATATATATATATATATATATATATATATATATATATATATATATATATATATTTATATATATATATTTATATATATATATTTATATATATATATTTATATATATATTTCTATATATATATATATTTATTTCTATATATATTTATATATATATATATTTATGTATATACATATATTTATATATATATATATATATTTATATATATAAATATATTTATATATATATATATATATATGTATATGTATATATATATATACATATATTAAAATAGATGTTAATCACTTTCATCATTTTCATGATGTTATTTTCATATAAATATTTATTTATTTATTCTGAGTTGTTAATTAAAGAGTATTGCGTGAATGTTTGGAACAAGTAACACTCTTATATTTGTTTTGTTTGAAAAAGTGAAATAAGAGAAAAAATATTCATAGTTGTCTTAAATATGTCACGAAAGAAAGAAGAATGTCGCCATATACAGACAAACTGCCACCTAAGAGGTGACAAAACGGTGTGTGTCGTATAGCGTGAATGTATTACCGGAATTTAACATTATAACCGGAAGCTGTGTCTGAAATATTGAAAATAAGATAAAACTTCAAGATTATGTTTGGCAGAAGATATTAAAAAAATATTCGTCATATCCTATGCTTTGAGCTTGTAAAAAGTTTAAAAGAAAATGGATGAAATATATCTGAATTCACTCAATGAAACAAATAAACAATTTCATAAAAACATATATACACAGACTTATATGCATACATAGATACAAACATGTATTTTTCACAAAGATTTAGACGGCAACGTATAAAACTATTTTATCACACACAGACACTAACTCTACTAACACACGCATTCATACATTTTACCATCTAAAATATCTCACAACAATATTTAAAAAATCGTTCGTGGTTGTAATGCACCTGACTCGCGTATGACTATTCACTCATAATTATAAACACACAAGCGTTCCTATAAATAAATGTATTACAATTTTTTTAGGCATACATATATTTTCAAATAATTGTCTATTCCATCCTTTCATATTACACATAACTGACCAATACGGATCAAACCTAAGCATTATTCCATTACGCTGCCTCGATATTTCATTTCTCATCTTTAATATAATCTCTGGGGAAGCATTAATAAATGTGAAACATGTTAGACTGACACGGGTTTCCTAACTTGCTCTGTATTTATTCAATCATATTGTCGGATTACGATTCACATATTCCACTTATAACTATATATACATTATCAGCCATAATTATTAGGCCACTCGAGTTTTTTTAAAAGAAATGATTTACTTCATAATATTCTCAGTATTTATTCCCAAATGAAAATATAATGGTTCTTTTATTATTATTACTTTCCAACCATTTACAAGGCAAAGAATCAAAGAAGAACTCGTCCGAATCACCCTAAATATTCTTCATTTTTCATTGATGAAACTGCAATATTGTTAAGTATTAAACATATATAAATGCATTTGATGCACATTCTATTACGGAATATTAACAAAATATTAACAAAATAATCTATTTTATTTTCATTCACAACTATTCACGTGGCAACAAATACTAAATAGTATGAAATACATCATTTTTTTTAAAACACTAGGGTGGCTTAATAATAATGGCTGCTAGTATATATATATATATATATATATATATATATATTTATATTGATACGTTTTACAATACATATATATATATGTATATATATATATATATATATATATATTGTAAAACGTACCAATAAAACAGTAGCACTAATCACGACCGAAATCAGAAAAGCCTACTGCTATCAAACCGGTAAAGTAAGTCGTCAAACCCAAAAGGTACTACCAAATGGGTAAAGGGGAATAAAAAAAGAAACAAACAGAGCATAAGCCGTGTTCTAAGAAAAAAAACCGAAGACGAAAACCTTAATAAGAAAGAGCTCAATACGAAAGTGACGATACGGCGAGTGAAACCGAGGTCGACTTTTGGCTCAATTTTAGATTTAGTTTGTATATATATAATTATATAGTTATGTATCAGTTGTACATTGCGACATGGAAATTTCTACGTTTCGAGATAGATTCTCATTATCAGGCAATGATGATGTAGCTGTGTAGATGATTTACATTCATTTACAATGTAAATCATCTGCAGAGCTACATCATCATTGCCTTGATAATGAGAATCTATTTCGAAACATAGAAATTTCCATGTCGCAATGTACAACTGATACATAACTATATAATTATATTAAGCTCTATAATACTCATTATACTGAGCACTGTTTATAATAAAATAAATGCCAGACCACTCAAAAAAAAAAAAACCTTGAGCCCTCTTCACCTGGAATGATATACATATATAAATGCTTCCAAAACAAAACTGCTATTCGTCTAATACCATATACAGCCCCTCCTGTCCCCATTAAAATAGATCGAACTAGTCTCCCCGAAGGCAATACATTGTGCCTCCTCAGCTTGAATCTCCCAGCCGGCATCAAGAAGAATAACCTTATTGAATCAGTAGCTACATCTACTGCTAGAAAGTTTGGGTTACCTTGTCGGCCACTAGGTTTTCTAACCTGAGTCTGTTTTGAACATTTACAAATTAACCAATAGACTTTGCACTGAATACTGTTGTTATATAAGCTCAGAAATATTGATCTCGGGGTTCTCGACAGAATCCGGAAGAGAATCTGCAATGTAATCGATCTCGACCTGGCAGCTTGACTCCAGTCACTTTCTCACCAACGAGATGTAGCTTCCTTTTGTCTCTTCTACAAATATTTTAATGGCTTCTGCTCGGACGAGCTTAGGCCCTGGCACCCCTTCTAAAAGACTTTACTCGAGCAACCAGACTGACAAGCAAACTCCTCCATTTTTCAGTGAAATACCAAATGCATTCCCTCCTCTTCTACAACACTGCTTCTTTTCTCCCACGTCTTGCCTGTGGAATTCTCTTTCATAAACTTGCTTCCTTGATAGTTGTTTTTCTAAGAGTATAAAATGTAACGTCATCTGCCATCTCTTATCCCGTGATATACATAGTTCTCTTTTTCTTTCTCTAATAAATAACTGACTTTTCTTAATCTCCGTTTTTCAGTTTACTCTTACTCAATTCGCTTCACACCCGTATTCCCATTCTTCTCTTGCTCATTATCTGACTCCCACTGTAACCGGTTCCTCTTCGGTTATTATTTGTCTTCGCTTTTCACCTATTACCCCTCCGCTTTCCTTTTATTTAGATCCTGCGCACTAGTAGAATACTGGCTTGCTTCGGGTGAAATGATTATATATATAGACATCTATTTATTCTAAACAGGATCAAAACTTGACCGATTTGATGTCGATATATATAGCAAAGTATTTTACTGCCACTGTTGTGCAGAAGGTTACATAGGAGAATTGTTATGAGAAAGAGTGAGAGGTTACAGTGGGTGTCAGAAAGAGGGACAGAGAAGGATGCAGATACTGATGAGAGTGGGGTGGATGGAGAAAATATCATGAGAGATAGGATACAAGTTAGTTAGACAAGAGATGACTATTGACTTTACATTTGAATCTTTGAAGATTTTAGCTCTTTCGAAAGCAAGTAAGCGGAAGCGAGAAGTGCGAGGAAAAAAGCTAGTGGAATAGACCTTGCGTTTACAATTTATCGGTTTCACAGTAAATGGGTGGGACCTAGTTGGTTAATCTTGTGGCTCGAGTAAATTCATATATAAAAGTTACCAGTTAGTTAAGTTCATCGAAGCAGAAACTGTGAAGGGTATTTGTAGAAGATACACAGGGAAGCCACATTGCATCGGTGAGGAAGCGACTGTATCCTAGCTGTCGGGATCGAACACATTACAGATCCTCCGTTGCATTTGGTCGATAAGTGGATATCAGGAGCACCCGATCAGATATGACAGTAACATTCAATGCACGGGTGGATGGTAGATTTGTATATGTGCAGGATTGTTTCCTGGCCCAACACAGAGAACCGACTTTCATAGCTACGGATTTAGCTATGGATTCTATATAGTTATTCAACTAGAGTTCGGATGTGAAAGTTAACCCGAGTAGGCGCAGTCTTTTATTTTAAGGGAGACTAGCCTGATCCATGATAATGGGGGGGTTAGGAACGATTGTCTGTTATGGTTAACAGAAAGCAGCTTCGTTTTGGAAGCATTAAAATTCACGAGCCATTTCTTACCCTAGTCCACCGCGGATTAGAGGTGCTTTTCAAACCCGGCAGCGACGTTAGCCTTGTCAACCTCGCCAGATTTTTGATCGAGTCGAGAGTAAACTGTATTGTCGTCAGCTTATATTTTACCTGGAATCTTATTACATCGGGGAGATCGTTAATAAAGATATAAGAAAAAGCGTTGGACCTACAATAGTGCGTTGAGGGTCACCCGCGTTCGTGTGATAGTATTGGGAAGCTTGACCGTTCAGTACTAACTTCATTGTGCAATTTGAAAAGAATGACTTGATTAGGTCAAACAAATGGCCAGTTATGCCATAGCTCTGCAGCTTGCATAGTAGGCAAGCATGCGAAACTCTGTCAAACGTTTTGGAGATGTCTAGAGCAACAGTTCGGGCTTCGCCGTTCTTGTCGAGGGCCTGGTGTATATACTCAGTGATGGTCTTGAGTATATCAGCAATAGACCTGGTGAAGCGGAAATAATACTGTTTGTCAGAGGAAGAGTCTGTGGGCTGTCAGATGTTCTACCACCTCGGCGGTAATGATGGATTCGAACACTTTGCCAAAAATAGGAAGGAGGCTGATAGGGCACTAATTAGCGGAGTCAGAGTGTTCTACAATATTTTTATGTATAGGAACCACGGATGAGGATTTCCACCATTCAGGAAAGCAAGAAGCAGAGAGGCAGTAGTTATAGAATTTAGAGAGAACAGAGAAGAGTTCAAGAGCACATTTCTTTAGGACAATGATTGGTATTCCGTCGCCACCGCGCGCTTTATTGGGGTCAAGCTTTGAAATTTCTTTGGAGACCTCCGAGGATATAATGAGTGTGTCAGTCTTTTGAGCCTGGGTTCCCGGGTGGTAAGTTGGATGCAATACTCCAGACGAGTCCAGTGTCGAGTTGTTGGAGAATGTGCGTGCGAAGCACTCAGCCTTGTCTGTTAAAGAGATGAGAACCTCAAATTCGTTGATTAGAGTGGGGATTGAGGGCTTGCTGCTGTTCAGCACCCTGTTACAGAGCCTCCCGTAGTCTTACTTACGGGATGCTATGCACTACTTCATTCTGGCTGCAAACATCAGCTTAGCTCCTTCAAGTATATTCATGCACTTAATTGGAGCCGAGGCAAAAAAGCGCCTGTTATGGTCCGACGCGTGACTCCGGTAAAGCCAAAAGAAGTGATTTCGGTGAGCGATCGCAGCCGAGCATGCAGGGGAGAACCAGTGGGATGAGTGTGATGTAGGTCTTAACTTCCTGGCAGGGATTAAATCATCGATGTCAGCCTTAACCCAAGAGGAGACCTATATATCATGCTATGTTGATAGCACGATAGAGTTTCATAAGTTATGCACTCACCATGTATGCATCTGATGATTGCATAAGGCATGAAACTGCTGTAAATTTAGGCTATTTTACTAAAGCTCCAATTTATATCGGGTCTCATTGATATTTCATTTTTAATTCCCACACGTGGTTAGACATTTTTGTACAATTTTTTATGTTTTTCAATTTAAATGTAGACTTATGTTTATTCTATCTAACGTTAAAACTGTCTTTGGTAGAGAATAAATATGTTTTTATATGAAATAAACCTAATGGTATATAAAAAAAAAAAACAACTTTTCGCCAAGAAATCACTAAATCTTACGCAAAAGCTCTCGATTCCAACATTGAAAATCTCAACATAGAATCTAAAAATTATTACGCAAAGGCTGAACTTAAACAACAAGATAAAAATTTGCATAGAAAAATGGTCGCATATTTGCAAATTAATTGAAACAAAACGAATATCTTCGTAGGATCTTTTCCATTTTGAGGTATATGTTGTCTATTGGTGTTGTTTTTTTTCTTCCGACCGCATTTTCCTTGCCGTTTTAAACTGATGGATCTAGTTTGCTTCATCGCTTTGCCTTGATGACAATATTGACAGTTAAATCAAATTAATTAAACAAAACATTTGCTAATTTTCCAGAAATAATGTCACAGATGTATATTCTATTTTTGCACAATCTTTAAAACCGAGAATTAAATTTTGTTTACAAATGTGTCGATCGCTTAAAAATGGCCGAAATATTGAAAGATTAAAAAAAAATGGACCATTCAAAATAAGTTCTGTTTGAAATATACCAGAGTATTTTCCTTACTGGAAATAAAAAATAATCATTTAGCTTTCAATTAAAACTGAAATAAAAGTTTCAGAAAAACAGACATTATTAGTATTTCGTATTAGTATTATAATGAAAATAAGTTTAAAAATTTACAAATTCATTAGTAATAACTTATTTCGAGAACATTTTAAAGAGATGATAATCATTTATAATTTTTTTTTTTTAAATCGTATTTCCTTTACAAAAATAAAACTCTCGAAAGACCGAAATTTTCACAAAAATAAATTCGCTAGATTTATCCAAATGAAGGAATGGGGGAGGAAAAAAGAAAGTTTTTTATTGATAGCAAAGGAAGTAAAACATACACTGGTAATTTTCAAATGAGAATATCAAATTTCAAATGTTTAGTTTCCATCCCAGAAGCTAAGATGACTTTGAACTGAATTTTTCAAATACCCATTTTCAAATACAGGACAGTAAATTTAACTATACGAATTGAATTTTTAGCTTTTTATATTACATTCAACGGCAATAATAATATCTTTATCATATGACCTAATATTTACGATTTCAACACAATAATATTTTAATTATGTATGATAATAATGTTAATGATGATAAAATATTGTCAACATAAAATATTCGAAAATTAAACATTTAAATAAAATCCGATGGCATTATAATTGACAATAATAACAATAATATTAATAATATTAGTAATACTGCTACTAATAATATTAAATATTATTGTTATTTTTATTTAATAATACAAAGAATGAAAATAAGAATAAAATTAATAATAATAAAAACACGTTCAAATAAAAATGATAATAATAATAATAATTATTATTACTACTATTAAAAATTTAATAATTAGTAATAACTATTAAAATTAAATAAATATATAAATAATTACATATTAAACAAATTATTATATCGATGTAAATATGAAATCTCTAACAGGAGACGTTTTAAGGAACTTAAATTATAAAACTATCTGCATATAAATCTTCGCTTGTGTAACTCTCTCTCTTTCTCTCTCTCTCTCTCTCTCTCTCTCTATATATATATATATATATATATATATATATGTATATATATGTATATGTATATAAAGATATATATATATATATATATCTGTATATATATATAAGCACCCACGCACGCATGCACACACCTATACACATATTTATATATAAATATATACACAAACACCTACATATGTATAAATACTCGCATACACATACGCACATATATTTATACATACCACTATTACGTATATACACATCTGCACATATTTAGTAAGCAAATACGGATATATATATATATATATATATATATATATATATATATATATATATAATAAATTTTTGTTACAAAAATAATATAATCAGGCCGGTAGAAATAAATATACAGTTTGATATATATACATATATATATATACATATATATATATATATATATATATATATATATATATATATATCACTCGTTACAACCAACGGTGTTTTTAGGGCAGCACTTTTTTATGGGGCAGGGTTGTTATCCCTGTGCCCAACCACAAAACCTAAAGGAAGGTGTTTTTATGGGGCACCTAGTGAGGAACGAACTCATTACTCAATTGTCATGATTCTAGCAAGAGAAACTTGCTAACCATTACATCACATTGTGGTGCCCATATATATATCTATATATATATATATATGTATATATATATATATATATATATATATATATACTTCCACATATTCATTTCAATGTAAGCATTTTTATTTATTTACACTACTTACATACACACATTCTTCAAACATAGACAAAGTAGAGAAAAACAAAATAATTGATCACAACCTCCATAAACACATCTTTGACCTTCGAACAAATGGACTTGGTTATAAGAAGGTATCTAACCAGTTAAATATGCGACTAATTTCTACTGATACGATAGTTGATCACTCAACGACGTATCATCCCATTCATCCCTAAGAAAGCACTAATCGTTTTAGAAAAGTACCGGAACATTGGGCAAGATTATTGGTAAGAAGGTTTGGCAACAAGCCCAGAGTTACGCCTAAAGAAATTCAGGGGAGACTAGAAGTACGTGGAGTAAAACTGAGTATTGATACAATTAGTCATTCAGTTCGTCGATATGACATCCTTTCAAGGACTCCAATTAAAAAAATACTTCTGAAAGGAATACACCTTCTTGCTAGTATGGATGTTGTATTGTACTAAAGCTGCAGCATTTTGGGAAAATTTACTTTCGACAGACTAAGCGAAAATTGAAGGTTTTTACAGGAAAGCTGTGAGAAAGAAGTTTGGAGAAAGAAGGATACTGAATTTTCGCTGAATAATACTATCACAACAGTATAACTTGTAAGAGGATCAATCAGGACATGTGTTTCTTCTCGTGCCCAAAGTGTCGGAAACATTAAAATTATAGAAAAATGTTAAATTACGCTTATTATGGCGATGTTCTGAAAGAAATTTACATCAAAGTGTACATTCGCTTGGCTTGATATCAAGTTGGGTATTTCAACAAGACAACGATCCTTAACTTATTGAAAAGATTAAAAAATCATGGTTAAGTTCAAATTAATTTCCAAAATGGCTAATTCACTCAGGTTAAAAATTTATGGAGAATGCTGAAACTGACAATTCAAAGGAGGAACCGGCAAAACCTGCATGAACTAAAAGAATGTTTTTCGTAAAGAATGTAATATTATTAGCCAAGAAACATACAGTGAATTTGTACACTACTACTCTAAGCATCAATATACTGCAATTAGCAATAATAGCTATACAAGATGATTTAACACATGTATTGTAAGCTTTTTGCGTTATTAAATATTGTATACTTCTTGGTGGGATAATTTTACTGGTTGTAATTTTTTAAATCAGTTTGAATTATATTATATTAAGCTCTATAATACTCATTATCTTGAGCACTGTTTATAATAAAATAAATGCCAGAGTACTCAAAAAAAAAAACAAAACTTGAGTTCTCTTCACTTGGAATTATATATATATATATATATATATATATATAATAAATTATAATTTAGAACATGGTCAAATTACAATCTCATACAAAGTGTACATTTTGTTTTAACATTGAAGGGACAGTGTCTCAAGTATTAAATGTTATTTTTTGATGAGAGATGGAAAACTCGTTTTTTTATATTTGTAAATTTTTGAGTGCAAGGTAAAAGAGGTGGGAAAAATGAGAAACCTCGTAAGTGCGCTTGTAAAAGAGACATTGAGGGAATAAAGAACAAAAGGAGGAAAACGGGAGAGAAAGAAAAAGAACTAAATGAGACATGGTGATAGGGACAAACAAAAGAGCCAGATTTAAAAGTAGGAATTAAAAAATAGCCATATACAACCCTTTGGCGACGCGGCAAATGGATTTAACAAAGAGGAAAATGTACGAAAATGCAGAGGGGAGAAAATAGGGAGAGAATTTGGGAGAAGAAGAGAGAGAGAGGAGTGACAGACAGCGGCGAAGTGGTAGGTACCTTTTTTTGACACTCTGGCCTGGAACTGTATGAGACATTGTGCCTTCAATGTCGAAACAGAATGTACACTTTATAGTAGATTGTAATTTGAACATGTTCTAAATTATAATTTATAATAAATAAATATTCATACCTCTATTTCTATATTTCTATATTGAACCCTGTTTTAAATTAATGTTTTGAACGCTGCTGATATTTTTTTCGGTCCTTATTCTTATATATATATATATATATATATGTATATATATATACTTTGGAAAACAGTAGCTACTGTAGCAACTATGCTTCGTTCATTCAGCAATGAATTAGAACACTCTCAGCTATTCGGCGTGTATAATGATAATATACACGCTAAAAGTCTGCCTTCTTCTACCGAGCTGCCAGAGGTAGAATCGCCGACTGACGCCAATTCGGTCGGTTTTCAATCCTGGGTTAAAAGCAATCGGAGTCTAACCGTACTGATGAGCTGTTGTAATATAATAATCTGGCCCCACCCGAAGAAGGAAGCTGATGCAAGCGGGGGCGTTTTCCGGCCGTTGAAAGGAACGGATGTTTGTTTGACCTTATTTCCGGTAGTAGCGGAAATGGCTACAAGAGGCAAGCAGAACAGGTGTCTCTGAGAATTGCGTGGGCGTGCGTAGGCGAGGCAAAAAAAAACCGGAAGAAAAAATCCCGGTTTGGAGATTATGAAAAGACTTCGGCGCACGAATTCACCAGACAGTCCGGACAGACCAGACCAGAGTAGCACCGACAGAGATCGGCCGGTGAAGAGAGACACTCCCGTCAACCCTTAGAAGAGCGCTCCCTCAACTCTCTGTACCCTAGGCTACACGGTTCATCGTCATCAATAAAAATATAACTCATATTTTTATATATATGCGTGTTTGTTGTTTGTCGCTATATAACACTGTGATACAGCGAAACAGATCTGTCTGCGGATGACTAATATATATATATATATATATATATATATATATATATACCGGTGTATTCGACAAATCTAATGAAAGAAAATATGGATAGACGTCAGGAATATTTTTCATAAAAATTTGGAAAATTGCGCGTCAATTTCAAATATCTGAACACTTAATAATAAAAAGGAAAGAAATTTGTTCTATTAAAAACAAATTCAATAATTCTTTTCAAATTGCTTTTAATAATTTTTGTATACAAAACTGTGCCCGTGTAATATTTTAGGAAAAAATATCTGAATCATGAATGGTGCTTCCCTGAAATAAAAAAAACAGAACTGTGCTTAGGTCTGACGCCGCACCCTGTGGGCTAATACACTGGATCAATGTTTTTTCTTCCCAAGTAGAACTCAGTTAAGCTCACTGTGGTAGATCACATTTTCATTGTTAATACAATGCCTATAAACGAATCAACCCAGTTTTAAAAAAAGTGGTGTCTATTTAAAATACAAGTGTGTCTGTGTCTCTGAATGTGTGCCTTCTTGTCTAAGGTTAAGGGCTACAACAACTGTATCTGCCTTAGCTGTAGACAAAAAATATATTCACCTATTTTGTTTTACTAGTAGGTTTAAATTTCTCCCTATAATATCACGCACAATAATTGTAAATGTCATATTATAAAATGATACCATTTTGTCAAAAATTCTTCAATGTTCATTTTATTTACGCCAATTTAGTCGGGTTTCAATCCTGGGTAAAAAGCAATCAAATGTCAGACCGTACTGATCTGTCTGCGGATGACTATATATATATATATATATATATATGAGCAGAATTAGATAGATAGATAGATAGATAGATAGATAGATAGATAGATAGATATATAGATATGAGCAAACTGAAACAGATAGATAGATAGATAGATAGATAGATAGATAGATAGATATGAACAGACTGAGATAGATAGATAGATAGATAGATAGATAGAACAGACTAGATAGATAGATAGATAGATAGATAGATAGATAGATAGATAGATAGATATGAACAGACTGAGATAGATAGATAGATAGATATGAACAGACTGAGATAGATAGATAGATAGATAGATAGATAGATAGATAGATAGATAGATAGATAGATATGAACAGACTGAGTTAGATAGATAGATAGATAGATAGATAGATAGATAGATAGATAGATAGATATGAACAGACGAGATGAGATAGATAGATAGATAGATAGATAGATAGATAGATATGAACAGACTGAGATAGATAGATAGATAGATAGATAGATAGATAGATAGATGAACAGACTGAGATAGATATGATAGATAGATAGATAGATAGATAGATAGATAGATAGATAGATAGATAGATAGATATGAACAGACTGAGATAGATAGATACATAGACAGATAGAAATACGAGGACTAATCAAAAAGAATTTTATGTGGTGCCATAGAACGAAACTACACCTAATAACAGTCTTTTTCGAAGGCTCCCCTCTAGTGAAGACACGCACGCTATCCAGCGTCATTTGCATTATTGGAAGCATTCCTGAAACAAATTTTGTGAGATAGAGTGATGACTCGTAAGCATTCTCTCGGATTCTGTCGATATCGTGAAATTCTTTTCCTTTTATGTAGAAATTTACGTTTAGAAATACCACAATTGTCGATATCTAGGAAATATGGTCTTTGTCTGACGTGGGGTATGTGTCCGAGGCCGAAAATGGCTACACAAACTATAGTCAGTGATGGAAACTCAGAGGTGTTTTGAGATGACCACAATCTTCACACATTCCCTTCAAGATTTATTATAAACAAAAAAAGTAAGCGAATACTTTATAACTTCCTGTGCATGTACCACAGACTTTAATGTCAGTGTGTATCACACGGCTTTACTCTACGTACTTCGACTTCGTTACCTTAACAACAGTCTAAGTTGTTTTTGATGAGAGCTTCTGACAACCTAAAGTTCGTAGATTCACCAGTTTTGACATTTAGAGCTAAGATCCGCCATAACTTGTAAATAACTTTTATTTTCATTTTATCCGATCAGTACAAAGAAAGATCCATTGTAACTGCATCTTTCCAAGTCGTAGACTTTGCGAAATAGAAAGGCGTTGAGTGTCATTTCACCATCACGCCAAACTGAATTAACTTTATCACACACACACACACACACGCACACACACACACACACATATATATATATACATACATACACATACACATGCTTACGGTCATATCACGTTCAATGCACCGGTTCTCGCTCGATCACCGAAGTTAAGCAGCTTTGAGCTTGGTCAGTACTTAGATGGGTGACCACTTAGGAATACCAGGTTCTGTAGGCGTTATTGAGGGAATTGCGTTGTGGTGCAGTGGATGTCTGCTTGGAGGTGAAAATCGCACCGGTACCCTTGGGAAAGGTATTAATCCGTCCCTTTCCCTCCAGCTATGGTTTAAAAAAACTGACGTTTCTTGTTCATGCGATCTGTGGCAGACGTCTGCACCGATTGTTTGTTATCAGCAGTTCCAAAATGTGTGGATGGTGCTACACAAGACTTCACCACTTTAAACAATTAATTCTTTGTGAGGTTGTTTGTGTTCGACACCCGTACGTCGATATCGGCAGGAGACTCCATTATATATATATATATATATATTACCGGCCATAATTATTTGGCCACCCCAGCTTCTTTAAAAGAAATGGTGTATTTCATATTATTTTTAGTATTTATTGTCAAATGAAAATAGAATATTTCTTTTGTTATTATTACTTTCAAAATTTTGCAAGGCAAGGAAGCAAAGATGAACTCGTCCGAATCACCCTAAATTTTCTTCATTCTTTCATTAATGATACTGCAATATATGTAATTATTAATTATAATTTATACGTTCATTTCATGCACATGTTACTATGCAATATTTACGAAAAAACATTCTATTTTCATTTACAATTGTTCACTTGGCAATAAATACTAAAACATAATATGAATAACATCATTTTTTATAACACTGGGATGGCCTAATAATTATGGCCGGTAGAGTATATACATATATTAAATAGAGATTTATTTCTCAACGGTAGATCAATTATGATTTTGGTTTGGTTGTTTTGTTTTTATGGCATATCAACCTCAGCACGTAATTTATTGCCAACTAAATTTTATTTATTTATTGCTTGTAATACCTTTTTCTTTCAACAATTTATTGTTGTTTTTATATACGTTTTGTGTCTAGTAAATCTTTTTTCTTTTCGATTATCAAGATTCACTGGGATTTGTTTTTAAAGGTAGGGTCCCCAAGTTCTACACTGTTATTTGACCAATAACTGGAGGGAAGGGACGGATTAATACCTTTCCGAAGGGTACCAGTGCCTAAGTGAATGCAGGGTATTCAACTGGAAATCGAACATGACTATCAGTTTACAATCAGCATTTGACGATTGCATTTGCCTGAAACACAAGATCGTGCTACCAGTGAGGAAAAATATATATTTGTCATTATTATAAATTATAGCACTCTTATTACTCACCTAGCACTATTTTATTACAAACAACACTTAAAGTGTGTATATATATATATATATATATATATATATATATATATATATACCTGTGTATATTAAAGTGTATATATATATATATATATATATATATATATATATATGTATAAGAGGATGGAAGTCAGCTGCAGCGACATTCTGTTTTAAACTTCAATGTCTATATATCTATATATATATATATATATATATATATATATATATATATATATATATATAATTTCCGAGATTTACATTCCGTTGAATAGCTGTTTCAGAGGGAAATTTCTACCTTCATCAACCACGATCGAAAACCCAAATGTATTAATTCAAATATGGTATCGTTTTTGATCGTCGCTGATGAAACGAGGATTTTCTTGATGAAATATCAGTTCAACGGAATTTAATTTTCGGAATTTTTTATATAATATACATATGTAGGTATGAAAAAGAGATAGTAATATTTACATCGGCCCCTCCACCTGGATCACTTTTAATATTGGTAAAATTAATAGTAACAGGATCTGGTTTTTGGAATATTACCTAAATACATTTCTTTTTTTTTATTTAAGATTTAGGGCGCAAGTTTTGTATAATCCTTTTTTTTTATTTTGTATTCAATGCCACAAAAAAAACTACAAAAATACATTATAGAATTGCATATCTGTAATTACTGATAATAATATTTTTCTAAATAAATGTAGCTTCAAGATGAATTTTCGATCGCTGCCAATAGTATAATAATTTGGACACACAATTTTTCTTATCAAATACCAAACATCTACACAAATTCGGAATTTTACGCTTGACAGATGATGTAATATATATATATATATAAGCCATGTATTGATATAATGAAAGAATATATATCCGAGTGCATTCTGACCTTAACTTATGGTCGAACAAATAATATTTTTTTCTCTATCGATATACGAAGCACGTTTGGCGTCCTCCTTATTAATTCGGACAGTATGTCATATTGTATTGATGTCAGTGAAATAAGTGGAACCTGTAATTCACCTCTCCGTGTTTATCAGCCCCAGTCCTTCACCGACTTTCCAGATGTGTCTGGCTTCCTTCTCACATCTCATTACAATAGATGTCTGCCTCATAAGATTCGGACTTGCTGCTCATTATAGAATTCATTTTTTTTTCTTTTCGCTGCATACACACAAGAGAAGACGTTCATCTTCTTCGTATACCCGGCATTCTTTAGTATGAAATTTTTAAGTTACGGAAATATAATTATAGTAATATCTTCAAAGATATCTTCATTTGTACTTTTGTTTTGTTACCCATTCACACAAACTCGTTATGCGCTGCTTTCTTCTATGATTTCTATATGACCTGACAATGTCAAATTGCCTAAGCTTTGCTTCCTCATTATCTGCCCTCGGAATTTCAACAACGTCTTTCTGATGCTATGTACAAGCGTCCATTTTGTTTCCATTAGTATTGCTGTCAATGTAACGATTTATGGTTGTAAATAGCTTTCCCAATGTGTTATGACCGAAGGACCATAGAAAGATAACACGGGCTCGGATATAATGTTGAACAGTATATTCTCGGAAAACGTAGTACAAAGGTAAACGTAGACCGGAGAGTACTGGCGTCTTAAATCACTCATTCACTCACTCTGTGGCTACTACTCAGCGTTGGAAGCCATATTATAAAAGTGTGGACTAGTCCATTTGTAAGTAGGTCCCCACCATACAATATTATCAAATCTCTGCTCGGTGTCTATGATGATGACAAAATTATTTACCTTGTTTTAATTGTAACTCTGATCGATTCGTAAAAGATATAGTAACAGATCATCTAAAAAATGATCTTCAATCTGTTTTAAAATTGGGTAAGTAGTTGCGTGTTAATTTATCTAAAAGCGAACCTGCCCTCTTTCAATCATCACAGAGAAACCTTTTTACCTTTCATCAGCATACTGCTGATACCTACCTCAAGAAGTGTAGTACACTTCGCTTTCTCGGACTAACGTTTTCCGCTAATAAAATGTTCTTAATGAAATCTAAAGAAGAATCTGCAATAATGTTGGCCATGTTCTGGCATCTTTTCTTGCAGTCATTCTCCCACCATCACTAGCTTTACTTTTCTATTAATATTTTACGGTAAATATTTTTGATATTTTTCTTCTATGGTACATAAATTTATGAATTAAACCGCAGTTCTAGATGCCAGGAATGATTTATCATTGTACAGTTGAAATTGCTAAATATATCCGCAAAATCTTTTGCTAAGAGTTTCTTCTATTGCAACATTTGTTTGTGGAACTCTCTTCCGGTTTCTTGCTTCCCAGAAAAACTCAGTGATCATCAAAGATTTAAATACAATATCGATCGCTATCATTTCCCTTCTTAATGCTAGTTTTTTCCTTAAATATCTAAATCTAAATTGATTTATAAATGGAATGTGTGTATGTGTGTGTGTATACGTATTTTTAGAAAATTTACACAGTTGTACTATAAGTGTCTGCGAGTGTTCTTAGCTAGGTTTTGTGTCGAGGTAGCCCCGATAAATATCGAAAATCGTTAATCGAAAAAATCGGATTATAGAAGGAGTGGTCCGATTTTAATCAAATTTGATACACTCATAGACAAGGATATATGAATCGATATCAAGAAGTTTCAAGGTTGCAGTTCTTACAATAGTGCAGAAATTTGATAATATATATATATATATATATATATAAGACAAGATGTTTGTGTGTTTGTCTGTTTATCTGCTTGTATGTGTGCATTTTTTTCAGCACTTATATTTTAGTTTTGCTTCGGGTTTGACTCTAAGTAGGTATAATTGTAGTTCTTAGTCTCAGCTATGATGCCGTTTTCTCAGAGAACTTATTTAGCCTTCAAAATTCAGTTTACGACGTAAAAATCTTATTTGATATCGATACCAGGAAATCAAAATTTGACTTACATTCATTCATTTTTTTTCAATCTACGGTTTCACTTTAACTGGAAACAACTATTGCTTTTTAGTCTTTCGTGCCAACGTCCAAAGAGTCTGAGCTCCAGGCCCATGGATTATTTTTAAAGCTTTCATTATATCCGAGCAACGCCGGACTATACTGCTAGTTATTTATGGAATGACTTACGGAAGTAACTATGGTGCAACACATTCATACGAATAAATAATATATGTCAATTATGTTTAGCGTTCGTTTCCCGAATCTATCATTTCTTTCTGAATCCAACGAGTATTAGATTCTCTAAACACTCTTTTCCAGAAACCTCAGCAGTCAATTCCTGATGTTAGATATAAGTTTCCTGATCCTTTGTCTCTTCTCCAAATATTGTTGTTTCTCACATGTTCAGTCCATGGTATCTTTAGCATCCATCTCTAGAATTACATTTATGTTGCTTCTAGTCTCTCTTTCATCTTTAAAGAAATTTTTTCAGCAGACGCTACCATATTGGAAGATAGATGTGACATAACACTAAAAAATTTCAAAAAATTTTAAATTTATGTTTCTTTTTGCCCTGCTTATCTTTTGGAGTGTCCTTGACCATCCCAATTTACCTTCGGGTCTCAACGTCCCACTTTCTGTTTTCTGTTTGAACACCTCCCAGTTGTTCAAATTTCTCCACGCACTTGATTTTTTGACCCCGACCTGTAAGTTACTTGTGTTTTATTATGTTTTCAATTTCAGTTTTGATTATAGAATGTTTAGTATGTTTCCATTTTTTATATTTTTAACTTTAATATTATATTTAATTCTTATTTTTTGTTATGATTTAAAGTTATGAATTATTTTGATTACCTTGTGTGTTTATTTTGTAAATTAAGTTTTTATATGCGTTTGCCATTTGATTTTAAATTTATGCGTTATGTTTACCTTGTTTGTTTCAACTTTTAAATTATTAGTTATTATGTTAACGTTGTTTTTTTTCTAAATTATATCTTACATGTTTGTCTCAATTGTAAAATTGTAAATTATTTTGATTTCGTTGTATGTCTTGAGTTTTAAACTGTTTATTATTTTGTTTAATTTCTCCTTTTTATATTAAAGATAAGTATTCTTTTTTTTTCTTTCTCTGTTTCGAATTTTAAATTTTGTTTTGCTTTGGTTTTCTTCTTTATGTAAATTGCAAATTTTTGTCTTAGTTTTTTTTCCGTGTTTGATTTTATTTTCAAATTCCATTATAATTTTTCCTTGTATGTTATCATTTTTACATAATGGGTTATTTAGCTTTACTTGTGTGTTCCGATTTGTTAAATACGTTTTATTACGCTGTCCTTGAATGTTTGATTTGAAAATTATGTCATTGTCGATATTTATTCGTTTTTCTTATTCGTATTTTAAATTGTGTGTTCATATTGTTTCCAAGTCTTCATTTTTTATTTCCTTTTCCTTATGTGTGTCTTTTTCTTATTTGTGTTTTTTGGATTGTTTGTTTCGAGGTTTGTCTTTTATTTTGTTTCACTTGTCTATTTTGTTTCTTTTGATTTGTGTTTTGTTCAGTTTGATGGTTTTTAGTTTTAATCTTTTTAATTAGTTTTGCAACAGAAGTTACATTTTTTCTTTCCTTTTCTCTTTCGTTTTTTACTTCGTGTGTTTTGTGTTGCTAATTTCTTTCGGCATTTAATTTTTATTTTCTTTTTCTTGTCTGTTTCGATTTTTGATTTGTGTGTTGAGATTTGCTTATTTGTTTCGAGTTATTTCGAGCTATTTTAATTTTACTTTCTTAGTCTGTGTCTTTTTAAAAATTAGTAAAAATAGAGAATATATATAAGAGGGGACCTAAAGGAGATCCCATCGCAATACCATCTATTTGTGTATAAATATTGCCTAAGGGATCGTGAAAGGGTACTTGTGTGGTGCATGCTAATAATAGTTTTTTAATATAGTGGCTTTAATATTGATTGATGGGAGAGTAGCATGGTTTATACATCACGTATAATGATGTCAATTGTTTCCTGGACGGGAACATTTGTGAATAAGTTTTGGACATCCAAAGATGCAATTATTTGATTCTTAGGTTTTACGGAATGGAGAATCTGTAAAAATTCGTCCGTGGAATTAATACTACATTTACCAGGAAGATAGGGAGTAATTAGTTTGTTAACTAATCTCTGAAGATGGCTCATGTGAGCCGAAAGCTTAGAAGAAAACCAATAAATAATAATCCAAATGTTGCAGATTTTTGTCTTTATTTTCAACTGAAATTAAAGCAAAATACGACGTTTAGAACGGCTCATGATTAAACATAATAGACATTCATTGTCTCTTACATTTAATAGCATATGTTTAAAAAATTACTTGCTGCCTCGATATACATTAATATATATATATATATATATATATATATATATATATATATATATGATAGTTATTAATGGTGCAAAATTCCATATCCAAAGAAACACTATTCTTAAAAAGGGCTTATTACAATTAGAGCGAATAATATTTAGAATTTATAACATAAATATATTACAACATCTTTATATATGTAGCCATTTTTTCAACACTCTCAGTGTTTGATTAGGTGATGAATTCATCACTTGATAAGACACGTATAATATCGAAACAAAATGGCTGATTTGTAGTGATATTCTAAATAAATATTATATATATATATATGTGTATGTGTGTGTGTGTGTCTGTGTGTGTGTGTGATTAATACAAATGAAATTTATCAATTTTATTCTTCATATTACATTCCGAATCAACATTGATTGTATATTTAAATGGAAACTTATGACAAAGACCTATTCATTTAGTATTCTTTATGATTTCAGACAGGTTTTGTGAAACATGCTTTTTTTTCAAAGTTTGAGCTGTTCAAAAAAAAGTAATCCTTGAATGTATATACGTATATGGAAGAGTTTCATATTGCTTAGCAACGCGTGCAAGCATTAAAATTGGTAAGGTTCTCATAACTACGTTATAAGAATTCTTCGCATATCCGAATAGGTGTTTAATTACCTCTCAATTAAAATGTTGACTCTGATATCATATGCTATTATATGTCATAAGTGATTATAATATAGCCTTAAATGTAGTTAATTATTGATGTTCCAAGGAGTCAGCAGACAAGTACTGCTTACAGCCTCAAATATATAGGACCAGTAATTGTTTATCATTGACCAGAGTAAATGATTAAACGTCAAACGTAAAGAGCACTTTGCAAACTCAGAAAATAAACTGACAATCTAATTAAATGTTTCGAATGGCAGAAAATTGTGCAGAGCCATGTTCCCCTACACCCTAAAAGTATACCTAAAGAATCATTCCTAATACCATAAGATGTAATTATTTACAGGTTCAAATATAAACGTCTAGTACATGTTAAATTCTAATAAACATGTAATATTAATGATTTAAATAATTTTGCCCATTCAAGGCAACAAAGCCACTAAATTGACCTATAGATAAAAAAAAGAAAGTACATATGGACTTGAATATAAACGACCATTATTTCGTTAAACCCGAACCAAGGAATCAATATAGTCTTCAATATAAGCTATTGATATTTACTTATCCTTGATTAATCGGAACAATATAGACCAAAATAAAAAAAAGAAACTATGTTTCTCAAATCCGGAACAAGAGAATATTATATATCCACATATTTATGACAAGTATTTGGTTATCTCCCAAACATGTGAATAATAAAGACTCAAATATGAACGAACAAATTTGATTATTCACGAATATTATAGACTTATATTTGAAAGACCACTGTTTTTTTTTTATCTTAGAAACCGTGGAATATTAGAGATTCAAACATGTATTACCAATATTTGATTAGGTTCTAAACATATGATTTGTTTGGTGGTTTTGTTTTTATGGCAAATCAACCTCGGCAGGTCATTTATTGCCAACTAAATGTTTATTTATTTTATTGCTAGTAATACCTTTTTCTTTCAACAAGTTATTGTTGTTTTATATAAGTTTGGTGTCTAGTAATATATTTTTTGCTTTTCGAATATCAAGATTCATTGGGATTTGTTTTTTTTAAGGCAGGGTTCCCAAGTCCTACCCTTGTTATTTAATTCATACCTGGAGGGAAGGGACGGATTTATACCTTTCCCAAGTGTACCAGGGTTTAAGTGAATGCAGGGTATTCAGCTGGAATTTGAACTTGACTCCCCGATTTCTCTTTCTAAGTCAATATCCACTGCACCACAACGCATATCCGTCACTATACGCTTACAGCACCTGGTATTCCCAAGCGGTCACCCGTGTAAGTGCTGACCAAGCTCAACGTTGCTTAACTTCTGTGATCGAGCAAGAACCGGTGTATTCAACGTGATAGGCCGTAAGCCGAATATTATACACTTATATCTGAAAGACCACTACTTTTTTTATCTTAGAAACCGTAGAATATTAGAGATTCAAACGTGTATATTTGATTAGGCTCTAAACAGTTGAATGATACACTCAAATATAAACGCGCAATATTTGCTTATAACAGACAGGAGTGAAATATTATGAACTCAAATATAAACTACAATATTATAGACACATATATAGAATACCCATAGTTAATTACACCCGAAACAAGAAAATATTATACACACATATATAAAGGACTCATATTAGCCTCTCCCCAATAGAAGGGTATAATATGCTCTTAAATAAGAACAATATATGTTTGCTCATCTCAAAACAAGACAATATTATAGATCCAAGTATAGATGAACAATATTTGTATGTATCACATAGAATGAAATATTATGGACTAAAAATCGACGAACGTTTGCTTCTCTCCGAAACAAGGATATTAGACTAATATAAGGATGTCCAATATTTGGTTACACTCAAAACAAGGGAATAATAAAGACTCAGATATTAACGACGAATATTTGCTTATCCCGATAGAAAAAATATAATATGTATTATAGAGTTATATATAAACGTTTCATGGTTGCCTCTCTTAAAAACAAGAGTATATTATAGAAAGGAATATGAATAAAAAAGATTTGGTTACACTTCGAATAAGCTAATAATAATTCTAGCAAGACAAACTTGCTAAACATTGCACCACGTCGAGGTGCCCTTTTAATATTGCTTGCGACATCTTCAAATTATCTTTCTCTCCTTGTAACCTCTTGTGTTTTAGTGGCATTAGCAACCTGCCTGTTGTAAGTTGATGAAGAATTACAATCTGCACCCGATTAAAATATTGATATGTTTCATTGTTTATGTTGTTCATTTAAAATTTCATGTTGTTTGCACAAGCAGGAACAAACACTCAATTCGTATTTGAAAGCGTTTATTCTTTTTATTTTTTAATAATAGTTGTAATAGTAGTCTTATTACGATACAAAGAGAGTTATTTAAGAAAAAAAGATAAGATTTAACATTTGACAATGTTTAACAATGTTTGGACAATATGTCTGTTTTTTTTTTTCATGTTATGTTTAAAAATTTCATACTAGTCTAAAATATATAAAAATATTGAGAAAAATTATAAGTCGTTGGACAAACCTGAGTTGACCATACAGAAATGGCTGTATTGCCAATCAACACATCAAAACGAAAGAAATGAAGCTATCGTGAATGGCAATCAACTGAAACGTGCGTAATATTGTGCTATTCTGGTTCATCTTCATCTGTTATGTGTTTATTTATAGAAAGTAAATGCGGATATGCATGGTGGTGCAGTGGATATCGGTTCAAAATGAGAATCGGGGAGTCGAGTTCGAATTCCAGTTGAATTAATTACATTCACTTACGCGCAAATAACCTTGGTAAAGGTATTAATCCGTCTCTACCCTCAAGTTATGGGTTAAATAAAGGACAGATTGGGTTCTATAGCCTTGATTGGCAGCTAGTTTACCGCAGAAAGTAATGGCTACCTACTGCGGGAAAATCTTCTGCTCAGTCAGTCATGTTTTTTCGAGACATGATCCAGTGGGCTGTACTTCACAACACAAGTTTTTGTATATCTCTTAACCTGGGATTTCCAGGGATTCTTTCAATGTGTTTTGTTGTGTTCATCATTCCAAGTGCGCCTACTATCACTGATACGATACTTGTTTTCTTTTTCCATATTTTTTCTCTTTAAATTATTAAGGTCTTTATATTTTGATAGTTTTTCGAATTCCTTTTGCTATGTTACAATCCGCTGGACAAGTCATACCAATTAATAAGCAAGTTCTTTTTTCTTTTTGGTTTTTAACAATAATGCCCGGCCTATTTGCTTCAGTTTTTCTGTCTGTATTACTTCAATTTTTCTGTCTGTCTGTCTGTATTATGTCATTTTTCATCATATTTCGATTTCTGCTTTGGTCTCACTACCAACCAAGTCTGCGGGGAGACCTAAGGCAGGTAGTGGCGTGTTGTTATGGCTCCATTTCATGTTTTTCTATCTTCCCTATCATCTCCAGCATTACATAGATAAAGTTTTCCTTAGTGTGTGGGCTGTACTTAATAAGACAATTTTTTGTATATCTCTTAAGCTGGGGTTTCCAGGGATTCTTTCAATGTGTTGTTTTGTTCCATTTTTTATCATTCCAAGTGCACCTACTATCACTGGCACAACTCTTGTTTTCAATTTCCACATTTTTTCTATTTCAATTTCCAGGTGTTTATATTTTGACAGTTTTTCAAATTCCTTGATTGCTATGTTACAATCCGCTGGACAAGCCATATCAATTAATAGACAAGTTTTCTCCTTCTGGTTTTTAACAATAATGTCTGGCCTGTTTGCTTCAATTTTTCTGTCTGTGTAGATGGTGTAATCCCATAGAATGGTTACATCTATTTCTGTAACCGGTGCTGTGTGATGCTCATACCAGTGTTTGCCTACAGCTTTTCCATAATGTTTGCATATTGCCCAATGTAAATATTGCCCAACTCTATCGTGGCGATTTTTATATTCATTTGGGGCAAGCACAGAACAGCCTGAGATTAGGTGGTCTATTGTTTCTTGGTGTTTATCTTGGTGTTTATCAAATTTATCATACCAATTAATAAGCAAGTTCTTTTTTCTTTTTGGTTTTTAACAATAATGCCCGGCCTATTTGCTTCAGTTTTTCTGTCTGTATTACTTCAATTTTTCTGTCTGTCTGTCTGTATTATTATTATTATTATTATTATTATTATTATTATTATTATTATTATTATTATTTTCACTGATATCTATTGTATACACATTCCTTCGGGTCCAAAACTAGAGAACCTACGTTCTGATTCCATGCGCCTATGGCTTAGGTGGTAGCGACTCCGACTGACACCAAATCGGTCGAATTTCGATGCCGGTCAGAAGAAAGTGGATGTGTTTATTCACATGATAGAACCGACATTTAAAAGAATATATTGTTAATAAATCAAGTCGGGTTCCCTTTATATAGGTTAAAATATTGTTCAAATATAAAGTATTGTTACTAGTATTTGTCTATATTTCAGAAATCATAGAATAGTCTGTTTAGTCTATTCGGACTATTGTCCTCATCTTTTTTGCCATTTACACGACGTGTTAGCCGTGGTAAGCTCAGATCTTCTTGGATCATGTCACTGGAACAAACCAACATCTATATATACTTGGCCATGTGTCTTTATGGACAAGTAACTGAAAGGAAGATAACTCAACATTAACAAAAGGCTTCCCACAAAAGAATGAGAATGATATAACCCAGTGATCCTAATAAAAACTTCGTTTCGAAATTCTAAACACTTGAAGAAAGCTGGAGCGTACAACGGCGGAAAGGCTGTGGAAATGCCAACAAAGATGTCGACAATAGTCCGAATAATGTAAATACTGTAAATACTATCTCATCTCAGAAATATAGACAAATAGAATGATCTTTTATTTAACGCCGTACGTGTGTCAAAAAAGATGAGGACAATAGTCCGAATAATGTAAATACTGTAAATACTACCTCATCTCAGAAATATAGACAAATAGAATGATCTTTCATTTAATGCCGTACGAATGTCAAAAAAGATGAGGACAATAATCCGAATTTTTTTTTTTTTTTTTTTTTAAATCATTTCACCCCGAGCAAGGCAGAAACGCCACTGATGTGCAGGAGGTTACATAAATGTAGAAAGATTAATTAGAAAAGAGTGAGGAGTACAAGCTAGTTAGAAAGGAACAATAGAAAACTGAGAAAGCAGGTGCAATGACAGGTACATGGGCGGAGAGAAAGGGAAGGTTATACAGGGGAGGGGAGAGAGCTAGAGGCCAGTGGTTAGTAGGTGAGTATTAACTTTGCTTTTAAATTTCTGGAGGTCGTAGCCGTCAGGAAAGCAAGAATACGGGAGTGAGTTCCACAGGCGGGAAGTGCGAGAGAGGAAGCTGCAGGAGTAGAATTGTCGTCTGCGTTTGGCTAACCTGACTGTGAATGGGTGGGACCCAGTTGCCAGTCTGGTTGAACGGGTAAACACCTGTTGAGGAGGCATCAGTGACTTAAGCTCATCCGAGCAGAAGCCATGAAAGTATTTATAGAAGAGACAGAGGGAGGCCACATTTCGACGATGGGAAAGTGGCTGCAGACGAGTCGCCAGATCAGTACCTATCACATTACAGACTCTCCTTTGGAGCTTGTCAAGAACACTGAGGAGAACGGCAGGGGCACCTGACCATAAATGGCAGCAGTACTCCATGCACGGACGGATGGTTGACTTGTATATATGCAGGATGGATTCAGGTGGAAAAAACATCCTGGATCGACATAGTGACCCAATCTTCTTAGCAGTAGATTTTGCTATGGATTCAATATAGTGCTTCCATTTGAGGTCTGAGGACAGGGTAAGTCCGAGGAGGCGTAGTGTATTACTCTCCGGGAGAATCATCTGGTCCATGCTTATGGGAGGCAGAAGAGGTTGCCTGTAATGGTTGACAGACAACAGCTTGGTCTTAGAGGAATTGAAGTTGACAAGCCACTTCTTGCCCCAGTTCACCACAGAGTGTAGATCCCGCTCAAGGTCAGCAGCGAGATTATGTCTGTCCGCCACGACAGGTTTCTTACTGGAGCGGGAGTATATTGTAGTGTCATCTCCGTAGATGCCTACTTGGGACCTGATCTCATCTGGGAGGTCGTTGATGAAAATAAGGAAGAGCGTTGGGCCCAGGATAGAGCCTTGTGGGACACCAGCATTCGTGCTGTAGGACGAAGAGGCACGCCCATTCAGAACGACCTTCATTTTGCGGAAATACTGTAAACATTACCTCATCTAAGAAATATAGACAAATAGAATGATCTATTTTTAAACGTCGTACAAATGGCAACAAAGATGAGGACAATAGTCCTAATAATGTAAATACTGTAAATACTACCACATCTCAGAAATATAGACAAATAGAATGATCAATTCTTAAACGCCGTACAAATGTCAACAAAGATGAGGACAATAATCCGAATAATGTAAATAGGGTATTGTTACTAGGATATAAATATTGTTACAGAAAATTAAATGAGTAGAGGTGATTTTCAAAGGGCAGCTCAGCTGTGACACAAGACCTAGAGAATGGTGCACATACTGAGGATCGAACTCATTACTCAAATATAATGATTCTAGCGAGACAAGCTTGCCCAAATATTACCCTCGTTGACGTGTTTTAAAAAATAAAATCAAGTGTTGACTTACTCTGGCGGATAAAGTATCTGAAGTTTGAAGCACTCTCTTAGCGAGAAGTTTGATTGCTTATACATTTATCCGTTATAACCGTCCCTATGGACAGTGTGTGCAGCATAACGTATGTTTCTTCATCGCCTTGTTTATTTCCGTTGAAGTGGGATTGTAAGTTTCGTGACCTTTTTCTGAAATGCGTACCGACTGATGTCTTGTATTGCACTGTCACTCTGAGGTCTCGGAATAACTTGTTTATAGAATCGTTGCTAGGATACAAATGGAGTGCAGATTAAAAGATGTTGCTGTGTGCCTGATGCCTTCTAACCGGATTATACAATCTATACATCGAGGCGATATTAAGAAAACTAGAAATCATACAAGGATCCATTTTTGGTAGCTTCAATCTTAATATAAGAAATGTAAAAGACACAGTGCTGATAGCAGTCACAGAGAAAACGCGAATATCTTTTACAGAAGTTAGTGAAGGATAGCCAGAATAAAGGACTAAACATCAACTTACAGGCAGATAAACAAACACACACACAAACATCCTGCCTTATATATATATATATATATATATATATATATATATATATATATATATATATATATTATCGATTTTCTGCACTATTGTAAGAACTTCAACCTTGACACTTCTTGAATATTGTTTCATATGTCTTTGTCCATGAGTGTATCAAATTTAATTAAAATCGGACCACTACTTCTATATCCCAATTTTTTTCGATTATCGATTTTCGATATTTATTGGGGGTACCACGACACAAAACCTAGCTAAGAACACTCGCAGACACTTATAGTACAACTGTGTAAATATTCAAGAAAATCGGTTCAGCTGTTTCGGTGTCTATAGGTAACAGACACACACACACACCAAATTTCCATTTATAAATAAGTTTAGATACATTTTTTTAATGTCTGTTATGTCTTCTGATTATCTTTATCATGCAAATAAACACATCCAATTTCTTCTGGCCTAGATCGAAACTCGATCTATATTGTGTGAGTCAGAGTCGCTACCACCTAAGCCTTAGGCGCATGAAATCAGAGAAGGTAAATTTTAATGTGTTGTATATCAGCGGTTTATACACACGCCAGTCAATGGAAGAACTCAATTCATTTCTGATATATATATATATATATATATATATATATATATATATATATATATTGGCATATGTGTTCTGGATGTAGAAGTGATCACTTCCGTTTGGGTCTAAGAATTGGAGTTTCGACAATGGAAGACACGTTTTATTTTTTTATATTGATCTTTCATTGCTAACAATTTTCTCTTATATCGGCGTAGACGAATATTCCACACGAATAACATATATTTAATTAGTTTTAATAATTGTTAACGAAACATTATTTCAGTGCTTATTTCCTAACATTCTTTAGGTACAAAAGCATATTCTAACCTTCAGTAATAATGTCTTGACAATTATTGCGAAGTGAATCTTATCTTTGTTAATATGATAAAGAAATCGAACCTGTATGATTCAGCCGTCTATCTTTTCCTCATTTCTTAAGAGAGGATTGCCATCCTGCGCGTAAGTATGTCGATCTGCATGCAAGGACAACAAAAGTTTGGGTTTAATTTGGCTGGTTCTTCTGACGCAATTCGCCTACAACATTCCAAATCACATTTATTTAATTTCCCAGTGGAGAATTTCAATAAACTGAGCTTAACGCAAGGTTAACGAAGAGAGCCTAGTATCTGCGTAAGACTATAACGTTTCTCTTTCTTTCCTATTTGTGCCAAATGCTAGTCATAGTCATATGCCGAACAAACTATTCTACGTAAAGATTTCTTGAAATAAAGCGAGAGAAACACGACCATATGAACAAACACACGCACCCACACCCCCTCACACACACACACACACATATATATATATATATATATATATAGAGAGAGAGAGAGAGAGAGAGAGAGTGTGTGTCAAGGCAGCAAGTAATTTCCTAAACATATGCTGTTAGATATAAGAGAAAATGAATGTCTATTATTTTTAATCATGAGCCGTTATAAACATCGTATTTTGGCTTTAATTTCAAGTGAAAATAAAGACAAAAAATTCTCTAAAATTTGGTCATTTTTAATTATGTTAGTTCTAAGTTTTCGGCTGACATGAGCCACCTTCAGAGAAATTAAAGCCAAAATAGGATATTTGGAACGGCTCATGATTAAACATAATGCACATTCATGGTCTCTAATATTTAGCAGCATATATATATATATATAGATATATAGATATATGTAGTCATCTGCAGTCAGATCTGTTTCACTGTATCACAGCTCATCAGTTTGGTTAGACATCCGATTGCTTTTAAACCAGGATTGAGACCCGACCGAATCAGCGATTCTACCTCTGAAGGTATGGGCGCTCGGTAGAAGGAAGCAGACCTATAGCGTATGATGTATCATACGCCAATAGCCAGAGTGCTCTGATTTATTACTGAATGAGCAATATATATATTTGTGTGTGTATGTGTGTGTGTGTGTATATGTGTGTGTAAAGATAAAAGGAAAAGTTTTCTTTACCAGTACCTTTCGTCCTCTGAGCCGTTTGTCAAAAGTTTCCTTAAATTATTTTTCTTTTAGTCTCGTAATATAAATATAAATAAACAGGTCATACAAACACCTCCTTTATTTCATTCAACGCATTGTAACAGCCTTCAAGACATAACACACACACACACACACACACACATATATATATATATATATATATATATATATATATATATATAATAACAAGGACTTACACCACAGAATCAAAATATTATTTTGAATAGGGGAAATTTTTTTTTTTTTACAAAAAGATTAGATTATCATTTCGGCCAACACTTTATCGGAGGGTCTCTTAGTTATGTGCCATACGTGATACACGCTTGAGCGATCATGTTTCGAAAGAGACATGACTGACTGGGCAGAAGACTAGCCTGCAGAAGGTTGTAATTGCTTTCTGTGGTAGACTTGTTGCCGGCCAAGATTCTAGAACCCTGTCTGTTATGTTTAATCCATAACTGAAGGAAAGAGAGGTATTAATACCTTTCCCAAGGGTATTTGTGCATAAGTGAATGCAAGGAATTCAACCGGAATTCGGCTATTCTCCTTTCGAGTCGATAACCATTGGCCTTTAACCCTTCACATAAGTAATTGAAAAGAGGATAATAATTAATTTATGAGAACAAACTGTAAGAAGAAGACGCAAAGTTGAAACGTGACTAAAGAATATAGTGCTCAATCGGCGGGCTCAAGAAATAGTTTATTTTTTATTTAATAAACCTTCGTATTGCTCAAAACGTTTTTTTTAGATACCAGATACCCTCTGGTTTATTTTAAACATTATATTTATTTTCGTTTACCGGCCTGGATACTCGAAAATATTCTACTATAAAAAGACTTCTCGAATGTTAATCCCGGCTGGTAAAAAATAAATACAATTTAAAAAGCACCCCGCTACGTTTTTCCACTAATGATAACATTTAGCATTTAATGTGAAGAAATATCTGGCGGATTATAGAATAAAAAAATACACCGCATCATTAGAAATTGTGCCGTTCAAGTTTCTTTACGAAATTTAGCAGATATTGAAGTTCGTGAGTCTGGGACGAGAAGTACCGTGCTTAAAGGCACGATTCGTATCCGAGTTAGTCTGCGATTCACCAGGCCGAAAGAACGGCTTTCCTGCACTGGGGTCCGCAGGATTAAATCTTGCATTATTGCGCATTTTTCAATGTCATAAAATAAACATACTAATTTACTATTTAAAATAAACAGAAAGTCTACTCAGACATGGACATCTAATAATTAGAACATTTAAAGGGATATATCTATCTATAATTCTGAGAATTAAAAGACATAAATATCGTCCCTCAGACTGTATGGAAGCTTTTAAGTAAATCTCATTAATTTCAGAAATAGATGTAATTTATGATTATATGAACAAATTAGAATTATCAAATTAAAAAAAAAACAAAAAAACTAGCCAACTACTAAATCAAAGAAATGAAATCATGTATAAATGCCACCATAGAAATAAATTTAAATTCCCTGTTAAATATAATTTAAAACTTACTCTGTCCTGTCACGTTTGTGAATTCATTCTCATTTTGTGTTAATCATACGTTAGAATATTTTGCGTTTTGAATAAATTAAAGAGGAAATTTGCTAAAAAATTGATATATATATATACCAGTAGATAGATAGATAGATAGATAGATAGATAGATAGATAGATAGATACTCATTTATTTATTGTTAGTAAAAATATAGCCACTTTTTATGAGTCTCATGTGAATGTACAGAAATTGTTAAATGATAGATGTGCTTTTTGGGATTGTCAGTGGAAGATAAGGATAGCGGATTTTAATTAATTAGACTATACGTTATTGTTACATCAGGGAGGTTGTACTGGATTTCACTGCTGGACCATTTATCAAATTTTATTGCCAAGGAAAGTTAGCAATTTCTCAAACTCTCCACATTATATTTTTTACTGCATTAGTCACACCAAGAAAACTATAAATATCCGATCATCAGCTGATGGGCACGAACACAAGAAATTGTTCGTTACACTATTGTTAAAAATATAAAGAGACTCATGCAGTTGGGAATAGATAAAAAAACATTTTGCAAGTAAAACAAAAATAACTTTTTATAGTATTTATTTCAGAACGAATAATTCTCAATATCTTGGTATTATTCCGAAGTATTTTTCTCATCTTGGTTGATATAGATTGTTGGGGATTACTCCATTTTTGCACATAAGAATGAACTCGCCTGACGTGTCCTTATAATCCTGCCTTACAGAGAACGGCAGTAGTGGCTGGAGTAGTAGTTGTAAAGGACAGTTGAGTAGTTGAACAGTCGCGTAGTTGGTATGTAAGTTGGTGCATATTAAGTTGGAGTTGTTTTGGATACAGACTCATTACCCGGACATATTTCTTGACTACAAGACTGTATATATTGATTCGTACTAACAGTATTCCTAGTATTTCTGAATTGACTAACCCGTGTTACATTTTGTATATTTTTGTTCAATGTAACTTACATTTTCGATCTCCATCTCTGCTTTTGTTATTTATTATTTTGTGTGGGTACTAAACGAGAATTCATAACATAGATATTCAAACACAACATTTCGACCAATTTTGAGAGAAAATGAGAAGTGCGACACTGAGATACGAAGGTGCATTGGCATGACCCAGGAAGCATGTCAAAACTTAACCAGACTACTGATAACAAAAACTATCATTGAAAAAAAGAAAACAGTGTTAAATTGCTATGTGATATATTTCATTCTGAATGGCTGTGAATGTTGGAAGATCTTATCAAGAATAAACGAGAGGCTTGGGGCAGCAGAAATGTGGTTATACAGAATGAGGCTGTAAAATCAATGGACTGTTTACGAAGAAACACATGAGGTTCCTGGGGCACATAATGAAGAAGATGGGCGTGTAGAATTTAATACGCACATGGCGGATAGAGAGGAAATATTGAAAGGGAAAGGGGCGCGTGATATGTTTGATAGGTTTGAGCAAATGGATAGCAGAGCGGGTTCGGGAGAGACACCAAGAGAAAAAAATATTGAGCGCAAAAAAAAAGTGAAAGTCCATGATCGTCTACGTCCTGAAAGGATACTACACATGAAAAGGAAGAAGAAATTTTCGAAATCAACAGATGCTTATTGATTTTCTGATATAGATTATCTGTTGATTATTGCGATATATCCTGTAAAATCATGAGTAAATATTTAAATGTTTTAAATATTTCGAAATATTACCAACATATTAAAAATTACTCATCTCAGAAAAAATACTAAAGTTATGAAAAAGGGGTATGACCCCACTAACATAACCATTTGCCAAAACCATTGAGAGGGTATATGAAAGACTTCTGGACGGTGGCGTAGTTGGTTGAAATGTGTTACTGTTATCTAGTGGGTTCAATCCTTGGATCTGGTAGTCACCTACAAGAAAAATAATCAAGAAATAATTCATACCAGCCAAACAATAAAGGCTTTAAAAAAACAAGTTTTCCGGCGAGCTTGTATAGATACAAAAATATATATATACAGGGTGTTGAAGCAAAATTCGACACTTGACAAAAAGAAAACGATTTAGGCAATAAAAACAAAAGTTGTATTTGCAGAGACTCGACAGTTTATTGAGCAACAGTTAGAGTTACATACTACATTACATACTACATTATTTTTCAATGTAACCGTCACCGGCGGCGACGACCATTACAAGGAAGGGGTGAAATGAGTCACGTACTTTAATGACCATGTCCTTGTCCATAGCGAGAAACGCCTCCACGATTGCTGCTTTCAAAGCGTAGAACGTGTTCTAAGGTCCGGCAGAAACACACACACACACACACACACACACACACACACACACACACTCACACACAGACACACACACCTATATATATATATATATATATATATAAATATGCATATTATCCTACGTCCATAGAACGACTCGCGGTTTCATATGAAATAAAAGTGAATGCACTTTCATCTAGTTTAATATTTGTGACTTCTACCGATCTATATCTGAAAAACTTTTAACAGAAGCATTAAATTTGGCTACAAACTACTGCCCCATCAGTGACCAAGATATCAACATCATAAAACAAGGGCCCAAAATCTATTTTACGATAAATATCTGTAGACTCGTAAAAGATAACCCTATTTCTGCAACTGCATGGATTCTGCAGAAGCCTGCAATATGGTAGGGCTCTTTTTTCTTTGGAACATCTTCGAGTTAAGGAACGCCGGACTTTATCGAGAAGACGGGTTGATAATCCTTCACAAATTTAATCCACAAAAACCGGATAAACTCAGAAAAGATTGAATAACTTATTTCGAAGACCATGATCTTAACGTTACCACCTAAACGCTAAAGTCTTATATTTCTTAGATGTTACCATTAACCTGACCAATAGCTTGTACAAACCATACACTAAGTTCTCACACAACCACACATACATCAACAGGGAATCAAATAGCCTCCAGGGAATCACATACAAATCTATTCAATTTTCTTAAAGTACCAACTCTTGCAATAAGGAAATTTTCGAAAATTCAAAAATTAAATTCATTAAAACGTTAGAAAAAGTAAAACGAAAACTAGATTTGAATACACCGTTTAAAACAAGGTAAGCAGAAATAAGCAGAAATCACCTAAACATAACATTATTTGGTTTAGCCCACCCTTCGGTCGTACCGTCCAAACTAACATTGATAAAATATTCCTTAACTTAATTCATAAACATTTCTGGCATTAAACTCCACAAAAAATATCTGAAAAAGAAAAACAATTACAAAGTTACATTTGCGTTAAAATCATAGAAAATACATTACACAAAATATTTGGCTCACATAAACAACATCTGTCACCCAACTAATAGCAAAAATTACTCTTGTAAAAATGATTGCAATAATAAAAAATAAAAATAAAAAATAAAGCCTACCCATTGAATGGCCAATGTATGTCCGAAAATATTGTTTACAAAGCTCGAATTCATTCGGATGATTATAATGTTAAATTTTACTTTGGAAGCACTTCTAACAGGTGGAAGATAAGATTTAACAACCATACTGAGTGCATGGTCATCAGCAAAAGATACAACCCAAAATGCCAAATACAGGTGGAGGATAACAGAATCAAACAAGTACAAGAATTTAAGTACCTAGGAAGTGTTCTAACAGGAGATGGAAAGTGCGATATGGAGATCCGAAGGCGAATTGGCATGGCAAAGGACGCATTCCAGAAGATGAGCAAAATACTAACACACAGGAAAATCTCAATAGAAACGAAGAAAAGAGTTCTAGACTGCTACGTGATGTCAGTTCTTCAATACGGCTGTGAATGCTGGACAATATCATCGAAAATGAGGACAAAACTGGAAGCGGCCGAAATGTGGTTCTACAGAAGGATGCTACGGATATCGTGGACTGAGCATACAAGCAACGACGAGGTGTTAGAAAGAATGGCAACAAAAAGGAAATTGATGCTGAGCATCAGGAAGAGACAACTGAAGTTCCTGGGACATGCAATGAGGAAGGAGAGTCTGGAGAACCTGATACTGACTGGACAGATAGAAGGAAGGAGAGACAGAGGAAGGCAGCGGATAACATATTTGCAGGGACTGGTCAGGTGGATGACGGAACGGGGGTTGCCAGGAGCAACAGGAGCAAACATACTAAGAGCCACAAAGAATAGGGAGACGTGGAGAGCCTGAAGGGACAGGGCACATAGAAGAAGAAGAAGAGTGTCTTTAAACAACAGTAAATACAGCGAAAGTACAGCTTTAGTCATACATTGTTGGAAATTTAAAAAGAACAGCAAGAACCCAATTATTACCTGGAATATCGAAAATCGCCAAATCTAAACATGAAAAAGGAGATAAATACAATCTATGCCTTTTAGAAAAAAAACTTGTCATCTTAAACCATATCAAGAATCCAAATTTGCTTAATAAAATATGTCATTTAATGACCACATGCTGTCATAGAAAAAATACTTTAAATTCTTAGACCCAAATTAATATAGATCCCTCTTTACGTTTTTCCTATTTCTCTCTTTCTCTCTTCTTTTTTATTCTCTCCCCACAATATTACCTTTAACAATTATGAATTAAACCCCTTTTTTAGATCCTTACATTTTTAATTCCTTATTCGATATTTTACCACATAATTTTGCTTTTCATTTTGTTTTATTTTATATTATATTATCTTATTTTTATTTAAAATTTCAAATTTAAAAATTTTAATTTTCCCCATATTTTTATGTACATTTAATATTTAAATATTTATATTTTATGACATATGATTTACGCCCCTTTGATTTCTTCACCCTGCAGTTTATTATTTATTTTATTTTAATTTTATTTTAAATTTGAAATGCAAATTTTAGATTTTATTTATTTTTAACCGTTAAGCATTTAAATTTTTGATTTTGTTATTAAAAAGCAGTAAGTTAACTTTATAATATTTAATTCCCATGAACATTGATAGAACTTAAATTCAAAACTATTAAACTCGCAGTTTGAATTATTCCCCTGATGATTGCATAACGCATAAAACACCGAGTCGTGTCATAGACATACAATAATATATATATATATATATATATATATATATATATATATATATATACTATCGCCCTGTTAATACAGTGAGCACTTTTATTAACACCTGAATAATAATACTATACTCATGTATACCCTCCTCTTATGTATATTTATGTATGTATAGAATCGGTGCCAATATTTATTTAACATATAATACGGATAAGACGTTGATCAGATATTAAATATATTCAAAATGTTATATACTAGTTCGAAAACTCCGATGCTTATTATTCAAAAGATATTATTTCTCAGATATTGTTTAGAAAAAATAGGCGAGGATCTAATGCATACCTGGGAAATATACACGAATAATTAAATACAATTTTCCTGTCCATTATAGCTCTTAATAAAATTTTGTATACGCGCTATTTGTCACAAACTTGACCTAACGTCTATTCCCTCAAGCTTATCTGCTATATTAAGCGCTTTTTTCCTCAGTCCACTAATCTGTCTTGTGAGTA
>JBBBDQ010002331.1:2262500-2304320 GCA_037127315.1 Ascarosepion bandense
TGTGCATAAACAAAACCTATGAGACATACACGTGCAAAATACACTCTTTTATCGTTTAGAACAATACATTTTAAACTTACTTAGCGTGTAATATTTATTCCTACATCTTTTCTTTTTGCAAAAGCATATATGCTCATGTTTTATATTACCAATGTCAACAAGGACTTACTCTTTTAAGGAAATACACACAGAAAATAAATTACATTGAAAAATATGAAATATTGACGTACTTATCTGATTGTACGGTGCTGATAATTTTCAATGAATTCGATGTTTATTTGTTGATCAGAGACTTTTCACTGAACCAGAAATATTAACTTGATTAAAATTCATTTCATCTCAGACGCAGACAATTCTTGTCTCTGGAAATATCGGTGCCTATGATCGGCCAACAACAATTAAAACTTCAAATGTATATTTTATTATTGTTTCTAAGCATTTGATGACTAGAAATAAATTTTATCAAATAAAATGATCTTTTTTATGAAACCTGTAAATTTTTAAAAGGATATATATTACAGATGTCCGTCTCATGCAAAATAAATTCGTATATATTATACTGTTTTTAACTTCATGTAGCAGGAATTTGATATAAAAAATACATATATCCTCCAAGTACTTTTTAACCGAACCACAGAATGGAAAAAAATTGTTCTACGTAACGCGTTTTGTCCATCAAAGAAACTTCATCAGACTGAAACAATGCTCTCAGTGATATATATATATATATATATGTGTGTGTGTGTGTGTGTGTGTGTGTGTGTAAAACAAACATATATATATATATATATATATATATATATATATTATATAAAATAAATTTAATTTACATTGCAACAGGTTTTCTGTTTCGACATTTTACCTCGTCATGAAGCAATTTTGACAGATTATTTTGAAGATAATTAACATTTGAATGTAGAAAAATACTCTTGTTAATTAAAGGTATTATGAAAGGAGAGATAACAGAAATATTTAGATTTTATATGTGTGTTTAATTTAACTAATCAAAACTTTGAAATTTGAAAATAAAGTTTATATGTTTGGGGAAAAGAGAGTTTCTTCCTTCAAGCTTAACCGTAAAGTGTCAATTCATTAAGCAAATGTGTTGTGAATTCTTGTTGAGAATCCACGCAAAATAATAAAGAACAAAAACTGATATGGATTTAAAAAATGTAAGTTATATTGAACAAAAATATACACCCTGCAACACTGGTTAGTCAATTCAGGAATACTAAGAATATTGTTAGTAGGAATCAAAATATACAATCTTGTAGTGAAGAAGTATTTAATTAATATTATATCGTAATGCAAAACAAATTACCAGATATATGTAACATAATCGATATTTATGAATAATTTTAAATCATATTTTAGGGTGAAAATTGTACAGTTTTTATATCTGACACTTATTTCATTGCGTTCATTTAATAGATTTTTATGTAAAAAAATAAAATCAATAATATATACGTTTTCCTATATAACACAAGAGACATAGATGGTTTAAATACTTACATATTCTAGCTTTTTTTGAAATTTTCCCTTTTAATATGGGTGTTATATTTTTTCTTTTAAATATCAAAAGTATTTCGAGGGGAATGTTCCATTGCAGTTATTATTAATATTAAATAAAAAATATATTGATAATTTTATTCAGTGAATTTTTAGAACTATTAATATAAATCCTTATATTATTAGGGATTTCATTTGTAGAAAAAGTGCATTGTTAAACAATAGATGCTGTACGGCACCTGTTTTTCAAAGGACACTTTATTGAATCTCTACAATTACATTTATTGTCTAAATTATTGGTCTCAGTTTTTGGGTGATTCTTATTTCAACTTATGTTTAAATCTTTATTTAAAATAATATCATTATTATTTCTTAATTTTTTTCCAAATTGTCCGTCCAATTATAATTTCATTTTAGAGTATTTTTATTGAAATCTTGCTTAATGGATTTTTATTCAGAAAATGTTTCTTAATCAAAGCAAGGAACCTTTTGCCTAATTTACTGCTAACCACTTGGTTGAAAGTGGGTGTTTACCAAATAATTTTTCTATTTCTATTTTTTCTACGGAGGTAGATATTCCCTTTTACATATTTAATATTCGGTCTTTCATATCTACTATTTTTAAGGTAGAATTATAAACATTACTAAATACCTCTTCATTTGTGGAATATCTAATAATTCTATATTCTATGGATGAAAGTACATGCTTAATAATTTATAGAGTATGGTTCGATTTCAGGTGGATACATAAAGGATGTGTTTTTATTTTTTTTATATGGTCGGTATATATTATTTTCTAAATCTAAAGTCACATCGAGGAAATCTACTATTTTTGTAATTGCATTTATAGTAACTTTTAAATTAATGTTTTTTAAATCTCTATGTATTAAATTCTATTTATATTACAAATCTAATTTAATTAATTTTGATATTTGTTGAATTTCTCACCACTATAGTGCCATCATCTCTATATAACCCAAAATCATCTGGATTTATATCAAGTATGGGCCGTAAGATTATATAGCATAATTAAGCCAACTAGATTTTCAAAATGTTCCCTTTAGAAGATGGTTATAAATTCTTCATAAAGGATATCGATTAACTAACATAAATACGGCAACTTGTTTGGTATTGTGATATAATATTAATTAAATAGATATTAAAATTTAAACAATTTAAGAGATATAAAAACTGAAGAGAAAATGAACACTAAACCGAAATGAAAATAATTTCATCATACTAAAGGTCCCTCTGAGTCAGATCAAAAATTAAAGTACTTTACTTTCTTTTGGGTTTTAGTCTTGTAACAATAATCGATACATCACACAGGAAAGAAGCTGTCTAAACTGTAGCTCAATGACCTGACACTTTCCCGTTAAGCTTGGAAGAAAAAATCCTATATTCCCCAAACATGTAACCTGTATTTTCAACTTTCAAAGTTGAATTTAAATCTGATTAGTTAAATGAAACACGCACATTTTGACTAGAATAAGTCAACATTGCCTGATGACGAGTTAAAATCTCAAAACAGAACCTTATGTGTTGCAATGTAAATTAAATCAATTGAAACATAAAACAAATTTAACTATAATTATTGCTTTACGATATATGTTGTATTGAGTCAGTCAGTTAAGTGCCATGCGTGATACAGGCTTTGGGCGATCATGTCTCGAAAGAAACAAGACCTACTCTGTAGACGATTATCCCGAAGTAACTTGCCATTGCATTCTGCGGTAGCATGATTGCCAGTCAAGGCTATAGAACCCAATCTGTCCTATTATTTAACCCATAACTGGAGACAAAATTCGGTATGATAACTTTCTCAAGGGTATTTGTGCGAAGGTGAATGCAAGGAAATTCAACTAGAATTCGAACTCCGCTCCCCTATTTATCGTTCCGAGCCGATATGCACTGCACCACGGCGCACAGTTAGAAGAGTTGGACTATTTTAGTCAAAAGAACGTAAGTCAAAAATAGAAAAAGTAACCTCAAGATACTAACAACTGAAAAGCTATACGTTGTCTTATTCAATCAGTCAATAGCTACTTGGCCTTGATGGGTTCCCGCTTACACTCATTACGAGCGGATACAAATAGACATCTGTTATAATCAGAATTATCACATTGATATAGCGTGATAGTTCCTACCGTAGTGATTTCTATGGGCTGTATCAGCTAAACAGGCAGGAATGAACTAGGGAGAAGTTTACAGTTACAATAAATATTTCTCTCTCGGCAGAGAAGCTACGATATCAGCAGCCTCTGAGGAAAAACATTTTGGTGGTACAATTTGAGTAAGTGTGAATTTATTTTACACTGATGCCATTGGCAATGGATTAAATCGATTTTCTCACACAGAGATGTATAGGTTAAATATCCCATCAGACTGCGTTACCAGAACTTGTTTTTCGATCAACCCATCATAAAGTAAACAGTGAATTCTACATCATTAGGAACACAACTTAAAATGTGTCTGCTAATACCAACAAGTAAGATCAAAGGAATAAAATTAGAATAAAACCGAAACATATACTCGTAAAACTCTGGTACTAATATGGTAAGTAAAATGTTAGCGATATGATTTTAAATTTTAAGTTATATATATTTTTTAAATATTAATCTATATTTTTTCGGGGGTCAGGCAACCATTTTCTTGCAATAAAGATTAACTGTACTTTTTTAGTTAACCAACTCAATTGAAATATTTCACTAACATATTCTTGATAAGAATATACAATTTCTGTAATGAAGAATTATGTTCATTGCATTTACGTGAACGACAATGGAAGAAAAAGAGTAGATTCTAAAATTTCAATACATTAATATCGACTTTTATGAGGTTATCAGAAACACAAGACAAAGCGCTTCTGAATACTAGGTGTTGTAAGCTTAATTGTGCGGTACTGTTATAGATATTGGTTAGGAATTTATGATCGGAGAGCCGAGTTCCAATTCCAGCTGTGATTTTGATTTCACTTATACATAAATACCCTTAGAAAAAAATGAATTCACCTCTTCCTTTCCAAAAAATGGGCTAATAAGTAAGATTTTTATCGGTAAATTTTTATAATCACCAATTTTTTTTCTAGCCTTAAATAACCGGCAATGGGTTGATCAGGTGTAGAAAAAATGAAATAATCGATCAGCAAGAGAGGTAATTAGAAACCGCTCTTGACACATTGTGCACTGAATTCGAAAGACAGGTTCCATTACCAAAACTAAGTTTAGAATTTCAATTATTCTGTATAATTATTTTGTATGCAGTGTCTCAGAAAATGATTACTTATTTGATTTGATTTGATTTTAATTTTGTAAGCAATCTAATTCTGCAAGATGCAAAACCAGAAAGAAAAGCGATTTTTTATCATTTCAAGTACTCATTAGATAATAGTACGTATAGGTCGCTCAATTCGGTTAGACTGGGTTGTAAAATTTTCTGTTTTTTCTTTTCTGAATCACCGCATTCAACCTCGATTAGGTAACACTCATTTTAAGCAAAAGTTTATACGTAATAATATATCTTCCGTAAACTCATAACATTCTAGAAAAGGTTTTAAGAATTCTCTTTACCATTTATTTAAAAACGGCAGTGGTAAGGGATGCCTGTCTTGGAAATCATCACCTGATCTTTTTTCGAAGATGCCTGGAGATTACAGTGAGTGAAGGGAATAAGAAGACATTAAAAGAACAGATCGACGTTGCAATTTTTCAGGTCGAGTAACTGTTATTGCTTTTCTAGTATTGATGAGAGTTTCCTTCCTAGCCTTTTGTTTTAAGGAGTGTGGAATGTCAGCATTTTCTTTTTGTCATTATTGTATCTTCAATTACAAGAAAATTCTGTTCATTACTAACGAATAAAGAAAAAGTACTGGCTTAAATTTATTAAATTTACTAAATTTACAAATCTAAATAACACATTATAAGAAAAGAGAATTGTAAAAATTTTAAAGTCACAAAGATATATTGAGGAACAAAGGGAAAATAAAGTAACCTACCTAACGGGTTTGCTTAACATGACAGGGAGTTAGAGAGGTGATAAAAAGACAGGCCTTGTTCATCACTACTCTACTAGCATCTTTTCTTGCACTTCCGCCTGTGGAATTCCTTCCGTATACTTGCTTCCCTGCCAACTACAATCTCGAAGAATTCAAATATCAGGTCATCTTCTATCTCTCTGGCTCACATCGATCCCTCATGTTCTTTTCCCAATACGCCCTACTCTCATCAGCTTTCATCATATCAGTGTTCTTCTCTTTCTTAACCATTCTTTGACTCCTCCTATAACGTGTTCCTTTTTCTTATCACTTTCCTTCTGCCCATTATTCATATAAAGACATGATCGCCCTAGCGTGTATCATGTATAGCACATAAGTACTAGACATAAAGTGAGAGATTTCTTTTCTATTGTCATGAAGTAATAAACTGATCCCCCTAAAATTGGATAGAATATAATCAGGAATTAATACAATTATAGCTTCTTTTAAACCTAATGTGGGAATCTGTCTTCTATTCTTATAAAGTAATAAACTGATCCCTTACTAATTACTACTTATTAATATAATATAATAATATAAATCAAAACTTATCCCTCAAGATATGGGTTAAATAGCTTGGACAATAAGAAAGGGTTTCTTTTGACAGGTTTCTGAAGATAGCGATAATTTTCCCACCAGGTCGAAGCCATATGATTTCAATCATAGATGAGGATAGAAAATATGGATCCATGATTTTTCGAAGTGTATTTTAAAGGATATGCTTTGGTGTGCAGGGGATATCAGCTCAGAATGAGTAATCAGAAAGCCGAGTTCGAATTGAAATTGAATACGTTGCATTCAATTTTGCGCAAATATTCGTAAAAAAATTTATTTCCATAAAAACGATGGAACAAATTATATATATATATATATATATATATATATATATATATATATACACACAAAAATCTAGAGTGTGTCTTTGCTCAACTTTTGTATATTTTCTTTTGTACTTTGTATCGAGCACTTTTTCTTGTGTTTGGTTCCGTTTGGGGTTTTTTCTTTACTGCGGAGTATTGAATGTTTTGTTCTTGTTCCGCGGGTTTCTTTTTTTTCTCCCCATTTATCCGACGTCTTAGTGCACCGGATTGTAACGGATTTAGGTTCTGTTTGTTAATGTTTTTTTTTGGAGGTTTATTTCAGTATAAATTTACGGCCTACATAGTTACAGAGTCTATTTAGTTATTATTATATATATATATATATATATATATATATATATATATATATATATATATTAATCTGCCTCTTCTCTTTCCAGCTATGCGGTTAATAACAGGACAGATTGTGTTCTATAGCTTTGGCTGGCAATCAGTCTACTGCAGAAATGGCAACCTATTGCGAGAAAATGTTTTGCCTAGTCAAGTGTGATTCTTACGAGACATGATCGCCTAAGCGTATAACCACGTACGGCATTAAACTGATTGGCTGAATGAACCAGAAAAAAATTACTTTAGTAAGACCTTCCATTTCTACTCTACATGCTCCATCCCTCTTTTGACCACTGGACGGATTAACGGAGTCAGTTGAAGGTTTACCCCAGAATATGTATGCGATTGCTCTCTCATTTGTGGGGATAGAGTTTCAGATTCTCACGTGTTTCGACGTGGACGTTGATTTTGGTTTGGTGCCGTCCAGTATTACCGTTCTCCAGTATTATTTTGTAATGGGCCCTGCTGAATCTGCGGTTACATTTGTTGACATTACGATAAATTTTAGAGCAGATATGGTTGTTGCGATGAATCGAAAATTGTGTTATATAGGCTTGATTAAAACCTCGTTTAGCCTGGGGGTCCTTCGTGGTCGAGAAGTTTAAGAGGTTAACAGCCGAAATGGTAGCTTCCCCTATGTGGATAGGGGTAGCAGGCTCGAATCCTGCCGAATGACACACATATTCGTAATAAATATTTATCGTAAATAATTAGGCCGGTAGATATAAATATATAATACTGTTTAATTAAAAACGAAATATCTACTTAAATATGAGTATCGATCAAAAATAATGTTCAAAAAATAATTTCATATACCTAAACATATTTTTAAATGGAACTGTGTGTGTGTCCGTTACCTACAGACTCCGAAACGGCTGAACAATTTACACAGCTGTACTATAAGCGTCTGCGAGTGTTCTTAGGTTTTGTGTTGAGATACCCCCAATAAATATCGAAAATCTATAATAAAAAAAATCGTGTTTTAGAAGGAGTGGTCCGATTTTAATCAAATTTGATACACTCATAGACAAAGACATAAGAAACGATATTCAGAAGTTTCAAGGTTACAGTTCTTACAATAGTGCAGAAAATCAAATATATATATATAAATGTGTGTCTGTTTATCTGTCTGTATGTCCTTTATACAAGTCTACAATTTTTATCCGATTCTCACCAACTTCACACAAATAATCTTTAGGCTGAGTCTGGGCTCCAGGACCATGGATTAGTTTTAAAGCTTTCATTACACCCAATCAACGCAGGGCTATATATCTACATTACTCAATATACATATTATTCCTCACCAATATCCCAACTCTGAGTTTTATTCACAACCGAATTTATATTACTTGATACATAATTAATTATTCTGCTATAATACACAAAACACTATTTTATTAACAGCAATCAATACTCAATGTGCGATGTATTATATATATATATATATATATATATATATATATGTGTGTGTGTGTGTGTGTGTGTGTGTGTGTGTGTCTTAACAATATACTGTAGTAATCAATTACTGGCAGTTCTAATCGTTAAACTGAATTTTCAAGCCACATGTTGATTTCAATCGCTACATTTTTTATATCTCCGTATGTTTTATCCCCAATATTAAACACGTTACATCCTTAATTGAAAAAAGATTAAGCTGTAATCACCATCGTTGCAAATTAAATTTTCACAGCTTTTTCAATACTGACTCTGACTATACGCACTTGTCGCAACGTATTCCGACAGTGTCTATTTTTATATATCACTATACAAAGACCGACTGAAAGGTTTATAAGTTGGCGAACATACTTTCATGGAGGGTGAACATTTGAGATTTATTTTTCGACATTGTCCTTTTTTCGGTGTTCCTGGGTATGACGTTAAACTGCATCCGGCAGCAAGGCTTCTGATTGAGAGGAATGGAGCCATCTCTTAATTGCTGCTGTTCCTCGATCCACCCTGATCCGGGGTGGTAGCACCTGTTATGATCCCAAATATGGCCAAATACTTTATCCCTAAACTAGGGTAAAAACACTATGAAAATATAAAAATGCTTTTTTATAGAAATATATAGCTATATTGAAGGAAAAATATTAACAATATATTTTTGAAGGAAAAAAATATTTGCATAATAAGTTTTGAAGGGAAAAAATTACTAGCAATACATTTTTAAACACAAAACTAGAAGACATCTTTAATTTTCCTCATAATTATTCTTATCACAATCTGACTAAATCACCTTCTCACTATGACCGAACGTTAAAAGAATTCCTTAAAATCCCACCTTTTTGGCGTTGAATTTGATATGCCATTAAACAAAATTCAAACTCAAACTCAAACACTTGTTCGGTCTACACATTTCTTCCGTCGTGTCTCGACTACATCGGTGATGCATTGCATTTGTTCCCATTGACGAAAAAACATTCATCTTGTTGCTTACAAAAATCATCTACAGGAAATATGACGCCATCATCATTGCGATAATGTTTCCCTGCCGATAATTTTAATATTAGAAAACAGATAATCTAAACATATTTATAAATGAAACCTTGTCTGTGTGTGTGTGCATCCGTTACATATAGACTACGAAACGGTTGAACAGATTTTCTTGAAAATTTACACAGTTGTATTATAAGCCACTGCGAGTGTTCTTAGTTAGGTTTTGTGTCGAGCTACCCCAGATAAATAATCGAAAATCGATAATAAAAAGTCAGCTTATAGAAGGAGTGGTCCGATCTTAATCAAATTTGATACACTCATAGACAAAAACATAAGAAACGATATTCAGAAGTTTCAAGGTTGGATTTCATACAATAGTGCAGAAAATTTGATGTCGATACCAAGAAATTAAAATTTGACTTACATGCATTCATTTTCTTTCAGTGTACGGTTTCGCTTTAACTGGAAACAACTATTGCTTTTTAGTCTTTCGTGCCAACGTCCATAGAGTCTGAGCTCCAGGACCATGGGTTAGTTTTAAAGCTTTCATTACACCCGAACAACGCCGGGCTATACTGCTAGTAGTCTTATAGACGCAAATAAAGAGAAAAAGACCATGAATAAGCAGTTAAGCTCGTGGAGATCAGTCATTGCAACCGAGGCTTGTGCGCTGTATCATTGCCCTGATAGAACAAGTCATTTCAGGTCAGTTTTCCTTGGCCTTTCTTTTTCACGGTCTTTTTTAACTACCTCAGAAAATTGGCATAGAAATCTCTATTGATAATTTGGCCCCTTTGAATATCGTCAATAAACACAATGCTGTGTGCATTCCCAACAATATATAGGCAACCACATTTCTTGCAGATGAAACTAGTTCAGCTTTTCTTTTTTTTTTTTCGTGTTAATGATTAGGGTTGATTTCACTGCATGGATTATCTATTGCTCTCTGGCTAAAACTGTAACAAGCACTGTTCATGTTTTTGGAAACACTCAAGAAAACCAGCTGGACCTACCTCGAACAATGTCAGATTTCCCTGCAATCAGACTGGTGTCGATTGCACCAAGTGTAATAAGACGTCGCACCCACTGAGCTCAAACCTTTGTCATGCCAACGTCGTTGTGCACAATATTCAAAATTATCTCAGCGGATATGCTAATAGTATAGGTTATTTAGGTTATAGTTTAACCCATTTCATTCAGAATCAATGTTTTCCTCGATGCTGTCAGTTACAGGGCGCGCAAATCATGGGTCCTTTTCAACACATCAACCTCCTCTCCCAGCGGCGCACTTAGATATAGATAAAAAATAGGTGTCATCTGATATTGTAACCTTTTCAGTATAAATGTCCTTACAGTAGTAAGCACTAATTTATATCACGATACCATATAATTTTATTTTCAAGACAAGTCGCCACTAGTTATATTTGAAATATTCTGATCAGTGACCTGTTTACCTGGAATTACTGATCGCAGTTATTAAGAGGAATAGATAAAATTAATTCGTGCAAGAATTTGCATCTATAGTATCGTTGTCTCTCTGCGTACATTTAATCCAATATACTGTAACCGACTCGGCCATGAAGAGCTTCTGTGTGCATTAGCATACTGTATATAAAATGATGTTCACATATATCTCATAATATATAAACAAGTGAGTCACTTGTAAGGTGTGTGAGTGATACTAGAATTAATCTACAATTCATCTTGTAGTCCTCGGTTTGTTGATAAACTACATGGGGTAGCAAGGGTTTTGAAAGGTGTGGAACCATCTTTAAATTATTGTTGTTCCCAAGTTCCTGCTGACTAGGAATGGTAGTATTTGTAAGGTTCCCGTTTGTAGGCAAATGGTGAACACCAAAGAAAAAGTAATACACTATGGAAGTTTGAAAATATTTATAAAGTAAAAATACCAGAAAAATATATATTTATATCAGTCAGTTAAGTGCCATACGTGAAACACGCTTGGGCGATCATGTCTCGAAAGAGACATTACTGACTAGGCACAAGATTATCTCGCAGTAGGTTACCATTGCTTTCTGCGGTAGACTGGTTGCAAGCCAAAGCTGTAGAACCCAATATGTCCTGTTATTTGACTCATAGCTAAAGGGGGAAGAGATAGATTATATTATTAAGTAGTAATTATTGGGGGATCAGTTTACTACTTTATAACAATAGAAAACCAATCCCCCACTTTATGCTCAGTAGAATTTTTAATTATGTTTCTATTATATTCAATCAGTCAGTTAAGTGTCATACGTGATAGACGTTTTGGGCGATCATGTCTCAAAAGAGACAGACTGACTGGGCAGAACATTATCCCGCAGTAGGCTGCCATTGCTTTCTGCGGTATACTGGTTGCCAGCCAAGGCTATAGAACCCAATCTGTCCTGTTATTTAACCCATAACCGGAGAGAAGAGACGGATTAATACTTTTCCCAAGGATATTTGTGCGTAAGTGAATGCAATGAATTCAACTGGAATTCGAACTCGTGTCCCCGATTTCTCGTTCCGAGCCGATATCCACTGCACCACAAGGCACATCCTCTTTATCTTATTTATATACAAATACAAATAATACGTATTTATATTAAAATCATCAACAATATATATTTATAGAAATTTCACAGATATATATTTATTGTAAAACTACTAACAATACTATTTTTATTGTAAAATTAACAAGACCACATATTTATATTATCAACAGTAACAGTTCATCTTAAAATTACTAAAAATGCCTACTTCTAGTAAAGTTAATAATAATAATACGTATTTAGAGTAAAATCTACAAAAATGCATATTTATAATAAAATTACGAACAATACTGTTGTGGAACTTCATTGTCAATTTCTTGTGGAGTTGTGGCAAAACTTAGCCGCAAAGTAGTGTGACCGGTTTTGACGAAATTAAGTCAAAGAACACAGAAGGTAAGTTCAAAACAGTATTTTAGTATGACAACAAAATATTCAAAGGAAGTGTTAATAATAGGTAATATAGAAATAAATAATTCCAAAGCTATTATTATGCTATTTGCGACCTGACTAGTAGCTGTCGTCAACTGACGTTAACTGATTTTTCGTTAACAGCTCTCGTCAACTGCTCTCGGATGTCTCACAAGTAACTGTATATCAAAAAGAAGAGTTCATTCCTCGTAGGATGGCACCATAATAAATACATATTTATCATAAACAATACAAATTAAAGTAAAATTTTCAGTAATACTTGTTACTGTAGAATTACCCATAATAGATTTAGAGCAAATTGTATTCAAAATATTTTTAGTTAAAGCCATAAAATTGGGTTCCAAATATTTAGATTTCGGCAATAAGTAATCCTTGAAAGCTGATCTAGCGTTAATGAAGACCTACAAATCAACCAATTAACCTTGAGCCTTGTCTTCTTGACAAGACCATTAGAAAAGCTTCTCATACATTCGCGTTGTAGTGTACTGTATACTTTGTATCTAAAACCGATTAATTCCATCTGAAATATTTAGGCTTAGCTGTGTCTCTATGATGTGCAATATGGCGCAGTGTATATCGGCTCGGAACGAGAAATCGTGGAGCCGAGTTCGAATTCCAGCTGAATTCATTGCATTCACTTACGCGCAAATAACCTTGGGAAAGTTATTAATCCATCTCTTCCTTCCAGTTATGGGTTAAATAACAGGACAGATTGGGTTCTATAGCCTTGGTCGGCAACCAGTCTACCGCAGAAAGCAATGGCAACCTACTGCGGGATAAGATTCTGCCCAGTCAGTCATGTCTCTTTCGAGACATGATCGCCCAAGCGTGTTTCACGTATGGCACTTAACTGACTGACTGTGTCTCTATATGCGTGTAAGACTTGCGAGGTCAGCATGTCTTGCATTCGCAATTATAAAATAAAACAAAGAATTGTCAGTAAGACGTCATCGGACGTTCCTACGTAAAAATCGATTGTGTTAAGACTTGCTGTCCTCTTTCTCAAATAAGTTTTCTATTGACATAATCTGTTTCTCAATTTCTGGCGTGCATATTTTATCAGAAGCACTCAGCATTTCTCATTTTTTACTTACGTTTCAGACAATATTTCACATTAGCTCCGGCTTCTTTATTGTTTTTGCCATATCAAGTCAGCTGCTCTCACAGAGCTCTAGAAAATAATTAACCACTATAAACTCTTATCTCAAATTCGAGGTCTTGTTCCTCCGGTTTTGCGCTTGGCACGGAACGAATGAAAACAAAACTGATGAAGAAAATCTATTAGTGCATTAAACTACACGCATCTGAGTAGAGATCAATTTTCAGATGATATATGAATTTTCTACAGAGAAGCAACGAAATATATTCCTTGATAAACCTTCCCATCAAAACTGTCAAACTGAGAGACTTGAGATACAACGGCTCATTGTTAAAATATTACATAATTTTACGATTAAATACACACACACACACACACACACACACACACACACACACACACACACACACACACACATATATATATAGTGTAACATGGTTGTAGAACTCGTAGGTTTTTTTTCCTGTTGTTCATGCATTTAATTTATAAAGAGTGATCGATACAACGTAGAACATGATATTGTACTAGTTGTTACAATGGTTTATAAATTCATAGTGTCATTACACAAACATTTCTGTGTAGTTATACTATGAATTTATAAACCATTGTAACAACTAGTACTATATATATATATATATATATATATATATATATATATATATATAAATCCACCAAAGAATCATGTTGATAAGATGAAAAAAACAGATCCAGGTGGAGGGCTCGATGCATTTACAGAGCCAGATATGTATTTTATATCAAATAGAATTACGTATATTACATTCGGTGTATAGTTATTTAGGTGAGAAAAGTCTCGGTACTTTTGCAACGATCAAAAACAAAATTTTGTTTTTGATCGTTGCAGAAGATCGGAATTTTATTTGATATAATACAATATCATATATATATATATATATATATATATATATATATATAGGAAAAAGTACTAAAAAGTTGTAAGTTTAAAAATGTCTTTTTAAACTTACAACTTTTTAGTAGTTTTTCCTATACATATGAAGACAGTATACGTGAATCATCATTATGTTATATATATATATATATATATATATATATATATATATATATATATATATATAGTTTGCTGAGTTGTAATAATGGTTAGTGCTGTTTTGTCACTGGTTTAGCTACAAAAGGCATGTTTTTGTCGTAAAGTGCACCGATACGTGTTGTGGTGCAGTGGATATCGGCTCAGAAGGAGAAATAGGATAACGACTTTGAATTTCAGATGAATACTTTCCATTTACTTACGCACAAGTACCCTTCGGAAAGTTACTAATTTGTCTCTTCACCCTACATTTATAGGTTAAATAGCAAGACAGTTTGGGTTCTATTGTCTTCGTTGGCAACTAATCTACCGCAGAAAGTAATATCAACCTACTACTGAAAAACATTCTGTCTATTCAGTTATGTTTTGAAAGGGACATGATTGACCATGTGTGTATCCCGTATAGTACTTAACTGAAGGAATTATTAGAAAATAGAAAAAATGCTTCTTTTTTTACTCAATATCAGAAAATAGAATGTCTAATCATATAGGAGACTCTCTACAGAAGTTTACAAAAAATGAAAAGAAAGGATTGAGCATAAATCTATAAAAACTGGATGTATGGTCATCAGCTAAAAGAGGATACCAATATGCCAACTACAATTGTGGAGAATGTAAAATAAAATAAGTACCAAATTTCAAATACCTGGGAAGTGTTTTAACAGAGGATGAAAAGTCAGACACGGAGATCCAAATACGTATTGAAACGAATGCTGGATTGCTACGTGATATCTGTCCTTCTGTATGGAAGGGAATAGTAGACGATTTCATCATAGATGAAGGAGAGGCTTAAGGCAGCAGTAATGTAATTTTACAGAAGGCTGCTGAGGATACCACAGACGGAGCACGTTAGCAACAATGACGTGTTTCAGAGGAAACGAAAACATAACTTATACTTCACATCAAGAAGAGACAGATGATGGTCCTGGGACACGTTTTGATGAAGGACAGCCTGGAGAATGTAATACTCATAGGAAACTCATTAGAAACAAAGAAAAGAGTGCTGGATTGCTATGCGATATCTGTCCTGTATGCAAGTAAATGCTGTACAATCTCATCAAAGATGTAGGAAAGGCTTGAGGCAGCAGAAATGCGGTTTTACAGAAGGATGCTGTGGATACCATGGACAGAGCACGTGCGCAACGGTGAGGTGTTTGAAAGGATGCAAAGGAGAAGAAAACTAATAATATATATCAGGACAAATGAGGTTCCTGGTACGCAAAATGAGGAAGGAAGGCCTAGATAACTTGATACTCCCAGGTCGGATAAATGGATTAAGAGACAGGGGAAAGAAGTGCGAGACGTATTTGTTAGGTCAGAGCAAATGTTTGACGAAGCGGGGTTCGGAAGAGATACCAAGAAAAAATTTAGGGAGAGCGACAAGAGACAGAACCAAGTGGAAGTCCCTGATCGCTTATGTCTTGAAGGGACACGGCACATAAAGGAGAATCATGTAGGCTCTGTAAATTAACATAGGAATCAACATATGATAGTTGCTGTTGAACTCACGTTTTTATACCAAGTTCCTCTACTATAATATGTGGATGAACTGTGTTTTAGATCAGTAAGGGCTGAAAGGATTTGTGGGAATAGGAAACCGGAGCTTATCAGATTATTTTATTTAACCCTTGACTGGAGGAAAGAGACGGATTAATACCTTTCCCAAGTTTATTTATGTGTAAATGAATGCAATGGATTCAACTGGAATTTGAACTAGGCATCCCGATTTTTCGTTCCTAGTCAATATCCACTGCACCACAACGCATATACGATCTTCAAAATAAAATTATATATTGAGGGTGCATTTTCAGTATTTATATTAATATTATAATCATACATATTTAAGTCCTATTTTACCTGTTTAGCATATTAAATGATATAAGATAGGTTGAAAAACTGACGATTTTAATTATTAAATATTATAATCCTTAATAAACTGCATGAGAATTCCATTATGAAGCAAATTTCATGAACTCGTAAAAGTGTTTTAGCAATATGTCATTTAAAATCTGGCATTTCCCTGTTTAATCAAAGATTTACCTTTTTATTGTCCTTGAAAAGTAAACCTGCTACAGAATTTTTTTTTTAATCATTTCACCCCGAGCAAGGCGGAAACGCCACTGATGTGCAGGGGGTTACATAAATATAAAAAGATTAATTAGAAAAGAGTGAGGAGTACAAACTAGTTAGAAAGGAACAATAGAAAGCTGAGAAAGTAGGTGCGATGACAGATACATAGGTGGAGAGAAAGGGAAGGTTATACAGGGGAGGGGAGAGAGCTAGAGTCCAGTGGTTAGTAGATGAGTATTGACTTTGCATTTAAATTTCTGGAGGTTGTAGCCGTCAGCAAAGCAAGAATACGGGAGCGAGTTCCACAGGCGGGAAGTGCGAGAAAAGAAGCTGCAGGAGTAGAATTGTCTTCTGCATTTGGCTAACCTGACTGTGAATGTGTGGGACCCAGTTGCCAGTCTGGTTGCACGAGTAAACACCTGTTGAGGAGGCATCAGTGACTTAAGCTCGTCCGAGCAGAAGCCATGAAAGTATTTATAGAAGAGACAAAGGGAGGCCACGTTTCGACGATGGGGAAGTGGCTGCAGTCGAGTCGCCAGATCAGTAACTATCACATTACAGACTCTCCTTTGGAGCTTGTCAAGAACACTGAGGAGATCGGCAGGGGCACCTGACCATAAATGGCAGCAGTACTCCATGCACGGATGGAGGGTTGAGTTAGAATCCAGTCGCATCTAATGTACATAGCAATAAATCAACTGGAAAAAGAGAATTTATCACAAACCCAGAGAAAAACCTTAAGATATGGTCTGTGTTATTTTTTTTTTTTTTACGCACCGGCAATCTGAATAATATAAGTTAGTGCAGATAAAACAGTGCTAATAACAGATAGAGGAATGAAACTACAAGAAATCCTACCGGAAGTAGTTAAAGAAAACAGGAAGAAGGGACTATTTATAAATTGCAAGAAAACTGAATGCATAGTAATCAGTAAAAAAAAGGAACCCAAAACGCCAACTACAAATTGCTGATACGAACATCAAACAGTTGCATAAACTCAAATAACTAAAAGTCGTTCTAAAAGAGGACGGAAACTGCGTTACTTATATCTGAAGCCGAATCGGCATGACCAAGGATGCATTCTAGAATTCCGTTCCGTTCTCTCAAAACCCTCGTCGTTGCTTACGGGTTCGGTCTATGGTATCCTCACCCTATTAAGTAAATAATATTTTTTAGCTTTTCTCCAAATCAACTTCAGTTGTACATAAAAGAAAAAGTTTAAGTGTTATGTAATGGTTAACACGCTAACATTGTCAACATGAATTCCAGAAGCTGAGTAGAGTGTTAAGAGACAGAAAAATTTCGCTGAAAACCAATAAGAATGTAGCGGATTGTTATGTGATGCCTGTTCTTCAATATGACAGCGAATGCTAGACAATCTCCTCAGAGATAAAGGAAAGACTTGAATAAACCGAAATGTGGTTCTACAGAACCCTGCTGAGGACACCATTGACGGAACACGCAAGCAACAACGAGGTTTTGGAGAGCACGGACACAAAAAGAATACTAATACTTAACACCAGGAAGCGGCAGTTAACATTTTCTAATATTATGAGGAAGAAGACCTTGGAGAAACTGATGCTCAGTTGACGGATAAAGGGGAAAAGAGACAAAAGAAAATAAACGCATAACATACCTCATGGACTTGCGCAGATGGATTGTAAAGCAGGGAACGAGTGGGAGAAGAAAATATGGGGCATTAAGAGCGAAAAAATAGGAAGATGTGGAGGAACATGATCACCTATCACATGATAGGTAATGGCACACAGTAAAAGAAAACTCACTATGTGCGTAATAAACATTGCAAGTAATTATACTATTTAAAATATGAAAAGAAAAATGTTTAGTAAAAACACAAAAGAAATAAAAACAATGTATTAGAAGCATTATTAATTTATATATTAATGTGTATACCCGGTTATATGAGTTGAGTAATACTTTAGTTTCCATATGAATGGAATATCTCATTTCTAAATAGAGAAGATCAGGCTTCATTAAGAATAAGTATAAAAGTGATATTGAGTATTGATGAATAAAGCTCATTAAAATCAAGACGATTTCTACCATTTTTTCCTGTTTACAGTTTAAATTATGACTTACATTTAGATACGTATTCTACTCCTTCTCCTTTCTGTGGTTTTGAATAATGGTTTGCTTTTTCTGCTATCCATCTTAGACCCTGCTCTGCCGTCTATATACAAAAACTCGTTAGATTGGCAGTTCGCTGCTTTCCTCTACTTTCTCGCCGACGGGATGTAGCTTCCCTCTGGCTCTTTTATAAATATTTTCATGGTTTCTGCTCCGACGAACTTAAGTCACTGGTGCCCCTGGCACGGGAGTTTACTCGTGCAAACACACTAGCAACTGGGTCACACCAATTCACAGTTAGATCAACCAAATGCAGCCGAGAATTCTACTCCATCAGCTTTTTTTCTCGCACATCACGCCTGTGGAACTCCCTTCCATATTATTGCTTTCCTGGCGGCTACAACCTCCAGGAATTTAATTTGAGTAAAAGAATTTAATTTATGTAACACAAATTTTTTTATACGATTGATTCAGTTTGTACGACTTATGAAACATATACTGGTTACTGAAACGACGAAAATAGTTGTTAGATCGTAAGAATTTTGTGTAATAGTAGTTTTAGTGATACAAGACTTAATAATTAACCCATAGCTGGGGAGAGGAAGACGAAGTGGTTTCATATGTTACCAAAGATATTTGCACGTAAGTGCTATGTGAGGGTTTGAATGTCCAAGACCTCTTTCCCCATTATGTGCGTTAGAAATTTCAACAGTCTTTTTTTTTATTATATTAGGTGTCCTTTTCTGTTTCTATTTTCTTTAAAATTTCACTGTCATTCCAGTCACTTAAGCGCCGTACGTGATACACGCTTGAGCGATTATCCCGCAGTAGGTTATCGTTGCTTTCTGCGGTAGACTGGTTTTAGCCACGGCTATAGAATACAATCTGTCCTATTATTTAACCCATAATTGGAGGAAAGAGACGGATTCATACCTTTCCTAAGGGAATTTTCGCGTAAGTGAATGCGAAGAATTCAACTGGAATTCGAACTCGGCTCTCCGATTTCTCGATCCGAGCCGTTATCCACTGCACCACAACGCGTAAGAAGAAATAATATTGTTTTCTCTCCCACTTTCTCTTAGAGAAATACTAGAGTGTATAAAAGGATATTACTGCCGTATTTTCGCGATTATTTTCCTTATGTGCGGACGCTTGCACACACGCACACGTGTGAGTGTATGTGTGAGTGTGTTTTTGTGTGTATGTGTCTGTACGTGTGTGTGTGTGGCCACAAAACAATTACTTTCAAGAAATACACGGATTTAATTATGAAATTAATTTCACTCGCAGTAGAGGTTAACTATGTGTCTGCAAATTCAAAACTCAGAGACAATGATAAATTCAAATTGAAAGCCAAATTGTTTTTCAGCATAAGTAAAAGAAAATCTGCTATATAGGTCAATCGTTACACTAATGAAGATCAAATGAAGACTTTTCATTAACTCACTTTAACTGAAATCTAAATACATTTACATGGTAAAAACAGCCACTTCTTTATTCACATAATCATTAAGTTTATTAAATGGCAATTTTATATTATAGTTGGGTCCGCACCAGGTGATGAAATAAAGAATAAGCTGAACTCCAAAGCATTATCAACAAATTATGTCCTCATTGGGTGACCTTTTTCTTCTTAGCTACAGTCGCTTTCTCACCGACGCAGTGTGGCTTCCTTGTGTCCCTTCTACAAATACTTTCACAGCCTCTGCTCCGATGAACTTAGCTCACTGGTACCCCTGATATTTGAATTTCCTCGACCCACAAGATTAGCAACTATGTCCCACCCTTTTACTGTGAAACCAATAATTTGTAAACGCAAATTCTATTCCAACAGCTTCTTTTCTCGCACTTCCCGCCTGTGAAATTCTCTTCCGCATACTTGCTTTTCTGACAATTATAATCTCCAAGAATTTAAATGTAAAGTCAGTATTCATCTCCTGTCTCACTAACTTACATCCTCTCTCTCTCTCTCTCTCTCTCTCTCTCTCATGCTTTTCTACATCCACTTAACTCTTATCAGTACTCTGTTTCCTCTCCTACTCTCTTCCTGACACCCCCTGCAACCTCTCACTCCTCATAACATTCCGTCTATGTAACCCCTGCACAACAGTGGCAGTAAAATGCCTTGCTTGGGGCAACACGATTATATAAAAAATGTTATATTGCTAAAGGAAGCTGAGTAAAAAATGTACCAAGCAGTAGAATCATGGGTAGTTTAACGAGGTAGTGTGGTTGATAGTGCTTCTGAGTAATATGAGAGTGGAATATTAATTCTTTTTTATGTCCCCTGGCTCTTCAGGATGCAGGAGAATATTGCCTTCCACATCTTCCTATACCTTGTAGCTATAAATATCCTTTGTCATGTTACCCTCCCCTTCGTTTTATTTGATCAAGCCCGTCAAATATGTCACGCATTGCTTTTCACAGTCTATCTTTCATTCTCTCCCGTGAGCATCAGATTCTCATTCCTCATCACATGTGCCATAATCTTTTGCTGTCTTTTCCTGATGTTAATTATAAGTTTCTTCTTCGTTTCCGTTTTCTCCAACTCTCGTTTACTGCTTACGTGTTCGGACCATGGTATCCTCACCATATTAAGTAAATAATATTTTTTAGCTCTTCTCCGAATCATTTTACGTAAGCGAAAGGGTTTAAGTGTTAGGTAATGCTTAACACGCTAACATTGTCAACATTACTACAGAGTAGAGACTTCGAAACTTCACCAGTAAGTGTACGTTTTTTCAAAACTTAGTTAAGCTTTAGTAAACAAAAGCGTTTTTAAGTAGGGTATGTGCAGCGGATATCGGCTTGGAACAGCAAATCGGGGAGCCGAGTTCAAATTCCAGTTGAATTGGATCACTCTCATGCCAGAATTTTTTTTTTTTTTGCCTTTCGCATATAAACAGACACACAAACAAATATCTTGCCTTTGATATATATAGTATAGTGCTGTCATATAAGGTCAGGCGCTCCCGCTGTTCATCTAAGTGTTCTCGACAGGCTCCAAAGGAAAATCAGTAATGTGATAGGTACCGACTTGGCAGCACGACTTCAGCCACTTTCTCACCGATGGGATGTGGCTTCTCTCTCTCTCTCTCTCTCTCTCTCTCTCTCTCTCTCTCTCTCGCTCTGTTCTATAAATAATTCCATGGCTTCTATTTCGATGAAATTAAGTCACTGGTGCCTCTGCCACAGGAGTTTCCTCGTGCAACCAGACTGGCAACTGGGTCCCACCAATTCCCAGGTAGATCAACCAAATGCAGCCGACAATTCTACTCCATCAGCTTCTTTTCTCGCATTTCCCGCCTGTGGAATTCCCTTCCATATTCTTGCTTTCCTGGCGGCTACAACCTCCAGGAGTTTAAATGCAATATCAATACCCGTCTCTTAACCACTTGACTCCAGTTCTTTCTACATCACCCTGTATATATTTTTCTTTCTGTTCTTCTTTGCAACTGTCATCACACCTTCCATCCTTCTCTTGCTCCTTTCTCTGACATCCCAGGTAACTGGTTCGTCTTTACTCTCCTCCTATCTGATCATTTACTCTTATGTAGCCCCCCTGCGCATCAGTGGTGTGACCGACTTTGCTTCGGGTGAAACGATTAAAAAAATACATACGCACAAATAACTTTAATAAAGAAATTTATCCATTTCCTTCCTCCACTTATGGATTAAATAACAAGACAAATTGGGTTCTATAGACTCCATTGGCAATCAGTCTACCACAGGATGTAATGGCAACCTACTGCGGGACAATCTTCTGCCCAGTCAGTCATATCTCTTTCGAGACATGATCGCTTAAGCGTGTATCACGTATGACACTTAATTGACTGACTGAATGGTTAATGAACAAAACGTTTTGCCATTACAACTGATGAGAGCATTTAAAGAAATTTGCGCATCCTGGTTACTTACTAATTTAATTTTAGTAAATAAGAGCGTTTTTACGTGTGGTAATAGTTAACGAGCTAATCCTGTTGACTTTATTGTTAATTAGTGTATTTAAACCAATGTGCCTATTTTTTCTTACAAACTAATTTGAGGTTAGTGAATAAGTGCGTGGTAAAGTGCGTAAGTTAATGAATAAGTGCGTGGTACAGTGGATAATTTAATGAATAAGTGCGTGGCACAGTGGACTTTAGCTCGGAACTAGAAATCGGAAAGTTGAGTTCGAATTCCAGTTGAATTAGGTGCATTCATTTACGCTTAGATACGCTTTGCAAAGCAATAATCCGTTGAATCTCACTCTAGCATTGGGTTAGATAGCAAAACAGATTAGGTTCTATAGCCTTGGTTGTCAACCAGTCTACTGAAGTAAGTAATGGTAACCTATTACGGAAAGGTTTTCTGCCCAGTCAGTCATGTCTAGAAAGTATGTATAACGTAAAACACTCGACTGAAATAATTGTGCCTTAACCTTATGTATTGTTTAAAAATCTAGTCTCATTGACTAATGTAGATTTGAAGTTTTTTCTCAGAGAGTATTTGTGTCAAACTGGGCCAAGTAGAGTAAAAGAAACAATGAAAATATGGCGCTTCTTCAACGCACACTACCGGCCGTAATTATTAAGCCACTCAGTTTTTCTAAAAGAAATCATGTATTTCATACTATTTTACTATTTATAGCCAAGTGAATAATTCTAAATAAAAACAGAATGGTTCTTCTTTTATTATTACTTTGCAAAATTTTACAAGGCAAGGAAGCAAAGATGCACTCGGCCGAATCACCCTAAACTTTCTTCATTTTTTCATTGAAGAAACTGAAATATAGTAATTCTTAAATATTTATAAATTCATTTCATGCCCATGTTATTATGCGGTATTAACAAAAGAACCATACTATTTTCATTTATAATTATTCACTTGTCAATAAAAACAAAAAAATAGTATGAAATACATAATTTTTTAAAACACTGTGGTGACCTAATAATTATGGCCGGTAGTGTAGTCGAAACACAATCATCTTCTGTGCATTCAGATGTTGCATTCATTTTATTGTTGTTGTTATTGTTGTTGTTGTTCTTGTTGTGGTTAATCCAGAACTGACACTTTTTTACATGCTGCCGCATGGGTAAATCTTTCAACACTTCAACATTGACCTTTTCACGTTTATGATCTGCTTGCTTCTTAACTACTTATTATTATAACTTTAACGTTTTTATAGCAATGAACCTCCATAAGTTTTTTTTAGATATCAGTGTCTCGACAGTGTTGTAGAATTTGAATTTTAAACAGAAAAAGAAACCACATTTTTGTACTATAAGATATTATCAAACATCTATTCTTAGATAACTGTAAGTCCATAACACCCAGTATCCGAATTCATGTACATTATCTAAGGTAATTATAGTCATAAAAATTATAATTATTATTAAAGGTAAGCGGATTGGTTTCAAAGATCACGTATACTATCGTATGAGATACAAAAGAGATAGATAGCATCTTAACGGAATTTTAGGTAAACTTTGTAAATAAAGGCACTTTTGTTTAATTGCATTTTGAATTCTCACCGTCATGCACATGCGACAGAGTAGTGATTGATTCATTTTTAGGGTTTATCAACCATTTGTAAGTTATTTAAAGTTAGAAAATATTTTGTTGAAAATTAAGATATTAATGATTTAGTGATAAATCTCTTGTTAATTTACCCAGAGTTTGAGAAAAAGAGATTAATTCATGTTTCACAAGATTTTTATAAAATTGATTCAGGTTTTGTGACTTCTCAAACATATACAGGTTATTGAAAGGATCAAAATACTTCTTAGATCGTAAGAAGTTTTGTGTAATATTAGTTTTAATGATACAAAACGTATTATTTAACCCGTAGCTTGAGAGAGGAAGACGAATTGGTTTTATATTTCGCAAAGATATTTACACGTAACTTCCCAAAAAGTATTTACACATAAGTGAATATAACCAAGTCAGCTAAAATTGGAATTCGGTTAACAATTGCGATGCATTATCCATTGCACCATACGCACACCAAGGCACACAGCATCTGGTGATCCCAAGCACCCAAACCTCCAGGAACTCATCGTGCAGGATCAGGTTTGTCAACATTATATATACTACCGACTATGATTATTAAGTCACCACAGTGTTTTGAACAAATGAAAAAATGATGTATTTCATACAATTTTTTAATATTTATTGCCAAGTGAATAATTTTAAATGAAAATAGAATGGTTCTTTTGTTAATATTGCACAATATCATATGCATCAAATGAATTTTTAAATATTTAATAATTACTTATATTGCAGATTGATCAATGAAAAATGAAGACAATTTAGGGTGAGTCGGAAGAGTTCATCTTTGTTCCACTGACTTGTAAAATTTTGCAAAGTAATATTAACAAAAAAACAATCTATTTTCATTTAGAATCATCCACCTGTCAATAAATACTAAAAATAAACAATATCTCTCTGTATACGAAGGAAAACAGAAATTTAAAGTATATAAACAGAGATCTAACCATATCACAAGCATAAAACAGAACATATAAAGAAATAGAGCGCAAAATCTCAAAAAATTAGTCAAACGAAACAATATTTGATGAAAAGAAAAGAAACTATGAAGATGCACTAAGAAAATCTGGCCATAGGAAAATGTCATAATACAATCCCCAACCAAACAGACAAATAAAAAACTATAATAAAAATTTGATCCACCATTTAACCTAGAAATAAAAACCAAAATAGGACAAATATTTTCATACTGATCGATAAACACTTGATAAAATGCTCAGAATTAAACAAGATTTTCCATAGGAATTCAATCAAACTGAGTTATTGCTGCACTAGTAATTTAGAAATTTCATAAAGAAACCAAACGCTACAAAACCGAAATAGCAACATACACAACAAAATCATTAATAAGAAATGTGAATTTAGTGTAAAAAATAAATTCCAACTTTAAGGGATTTGCAATACAAAAAGGGTTATTTACAAAGCTAATGTACAAGATTTAAATGGTCGAAACAAAACATATTTAGGATCAACCAAACACACATTTAAGGATAGATGGAATAATCAAAGGTCTACAATTAAATTTAAAAAAAAGAAATGTATAAAATTGGCTAGCTACGTGTGGAAATTGAAATTAATAAATGGAAAAGTTTCCAGATATAACGTTAAGTATAATAAAAGCAGCCACGCCTTGCAACGTTGGCAAAATATGTTATCTGGACCAGGTAGAAAAGTTCGATATTATGTTATTTCCACACAAAAATGTATTACTAAATGAAAGAACAGAAATTATGACCATATGGAACTATACCAACAAATATTTATTGGGATCATACAATCATGGATGAAAATGTTCTAACTTCTAATTTTGAAAATTGCGCGTTCATAAAAAAAAAAAACTTTGACACGGTAGTGTTTAAAAGACAGTTAAAAAGTTAATATATTTGCTCCAAGACACCGAAAATGTAGAGACCTGGGTGACTTAAGAACACGTTTACAAGTGAAAAATATTCAAAAGTTCTACAAAATAATTGTATTGAAAACTTTTTGATATATATGTGTACTGGCCTAATTTAATTATGACTAAAACTGGAGAAGTATATATATATATATATACTAATAAAACTACGTATTTTGCTCTATAATTTTTAGTACAGCTCTGATTCATGCTCTAATGCAGTCGCCAGAATTGGTTGTTGACTTCAACTTCTACTTTTACATATATATATATATATATATATATATATGTATGTGTGTGTGTGTGTGTGTTTTTGTGTGTGTGTGTGTTTACGTGTGTGTGTGTGTGTGTGTTTGTACGTGTGTGTGTTTTTACGTGTGTGTGTGTGTGTGTGTGTGTTTGTACGTGTGTGTGTTTTTACGTGTGTGTGTGTGTGTGTGTTTACGTGTGTGCGTGTGTTTGTACGTGTGTGTGTGTTTTTACGTGTGTGTGTGTTTACGTGTGTGTGTTTTTACGTGTGTGTGTTTTTACGCGCGTGTGTGTTGTGTGTGTGTTTTTGTGTGTGTGTGTGTGTGTGTGTGTGTGTGTGTGTGTGTGTGTGTGGAGAAAGAGAGGGAGTGAGAGGATGCGTATATCGATCAATATATATGTACGCGTGCGTATATATCCGCAGTAATATTTTATGGCTTCTTTCATCTGTGAAGTAATTACAACTTATTAGTCATTAGTTTCAGAAGCTGTTTGTTATTTGAATTTCATTCTCTTGTTTTTGCTGCGAAAAGAAATATCGAGTGAATTGATTTTCTTCACGAGACTGTGAATAGTAAGTGAATGTAACAAAGCAGTCTGTCCTTGCTTCGCGATTCGGTCTTGTATCACAAAAACACGCAATAAGGATCAACTTCATCAAGAATAAATAGTAAATGCCTCTTGCCTGAATATCTTAATTGTCGAAGCAAAATATCCTCTGTTTAAACTTTGATGTTTAGTTTATTTCTCAAAAAGACAAAGATAACATAATGCATATAAAGAATTACAAGTTTGATCCCTGCTAATTAAATTCCGTTTAACAGCAGCAGTTTTCTTATTTTTCTTTAAAAATCCATAAGTACAAGGAAATGTAGTTATAAGTACTATTATTGAGAGAATGTACATGCTGGCAATAGCGGTTTTAAAACAAGTTTTTAGTACTTCCAATATAATTTTTTTAACACTAGATCTTTCAAGTGTAGAAATAATGCAAATATAAATTTTGGAATTAGCTAAGCAATTTTTATATAGTGAACAACCATTAGAATTCTTAAATTTGCCTCCGCTTGTATTAATTTTATTATATTTGGTATTATGTACAGCATCGTTGCAATACAATGTTTTTTTTAATTTTTATATTTGTTGATGTCGTTATTATTACTTTTTTAAAAATATTTTTTGAGGATATCCGCACAACAATAGTGTAATTTAATTTATTTTACTAAGAGGACTAGTTTTGGGAATGTTTTTATTAATAAGGCTTTAGAATTTTTGTTCAAATTTAGTTTTAAACATCAGAGTGTAACCAGATGATTTTCCTAGCTCCCCCACTTCTTATTAATGGATTTCTGAGGTTAGTTGTAGCAGCTTTATAACCACTATTTGTAAGGGCATAGTTATAGATTTTTTTTTGTTTATCGAGAGTTACTTTGTTAGATGTGTTAGCTCTGATTCTAAGTTTATTTGAGATTATATATGCTTAATAATTGACCGGGTATGGTTAGAATTAGGATGTAAATATTCTTCGTTAGTATTAACCTTTAAAAAAAATTAAAAGGTCTAAGGTAACATAAAAATATCTACATTTTTAATGTTGATAGTTGTTTTGACTTTAAAACCTAGAGTTATTAGTACACTTTGGAGCATTTTTTCTAATACCGACTACTTTATTTTTTATATACCCCTTAACTATTAATATGTCTTTATCTCTATATAAATCAATACTATCGGTATCAGAGCAGTGATAGGCACCTAAATTATATAGAATGCATAATCTCACCTGTCAGAGAAACTAGCGGAATCTAATGAACCCATTGACATGTCAAAGTATTTATTGGAGGTCTTTTTAGTCCATTGTACTTTGTTGTATATCAGAAAAAAAATTTCCACAATTTAAGATTTTATACAATTCACTATCGGAAATCTTAGACTATTCATGAGTAAACTCCTAGGACAAAATGAAAATATCATTGAAGATGAATAGATGCTAATCAATTATATCAAATTAAAAGTGCTATTATATTTATTCTGGATATCTTTGAAGTAGTTAACAACATCCGTTTTATTAATCAACTGCAATGGTCCGAGTGTGCTTACAATATTTTTTTTCCAAAATAGATTTGCAGATTCTTCTGACTTGCGGTCTATTAGGATTAATTAGACCTGTAGATGGCTTGGTTCTGAAATCGTGTTTATGGTCTTTTAATAGAACATAAAATTCTTTAGCTTGTGATATATTGATCCGGTCACTTATACACAATTTGTAAGTATTGGACTTGCTAACAATTTTTGCTGAGTTAATATTAGCTGTCAGATTAAAAGTGGTAGTGTCAATTTTCTTATAGCATCTGGTTAACGTATTTTTAATCAAGATGGCATAATCCTTAGAAGATAACTTATAAAAAGTTTCGTTTTTATCTGATTTTGCATATATGTAACAGGATTTATTTTTATCCTTAACAATATTATCCAGATCTTTTGCAGAGATTATTATTTTCTAATGGACGGTTAATCCGTTCATAATTCCCAGTAGATGATTTTCAAACTCCAGAGAGTGTTTCAATAACTGGTGTTGTTTTAAACTTTAAAACCATACTTTTCGTGGTTAGGTAAGTGGTCCTGGTCAAGACGAAAAAATGTGCTTTCAAACTCATTATTCTTATAAGTTCTTCAGTTTGCAGAACTAATCTGGTGAAATATTCCCTTTTCTACATTGTGTGTGTGTGTGTGCGTTTGTGTGTGGGAGGGCGTGGGTGTGTGTGTGTGTGTGCGTATTTTAGTCTAGGCTTGAGAATTTCCGAAATTATAAATTTAATTAAATTTATATGTTTATGCTTTGGAATGTGACTGTCTTAAATTGTATAACTATGTCCAAACGAACATCTGAATTTAGATTTACATATCTCTAATGTACGTAGCTTTTATTGACACTTGTTACAACTGCATTGAATGTAACGGATAAATTGACACGTCACTAAAAATACAAATAAATAAAAACATATATATATATATATATATATATATATATATATATATATATATATATGTGTGTATGTCCGTGTTAGCATATATATGTATATGTGTGTATGCTTGTGTATGTGCATATATATATATTTACGTATGTGCGCCGTTCTTACGCCACAAAAACTTGATAGCGATGGCCTGTAACGTAGACATATTTGGGAAAACACAAGAATAATCTTGCAAACGCCTGTATACGGATACGACATAACTCAGAATATATACAAATTAAAAAGTACTGTAAGACAAGTATATGTCATCTCACCAGATCTATTCCACCTACAATAACTTCAAGAATGTCTACAGAAGGTAGCTAAAGAAAGTGAAAATAAAGAACAAAATATAAACTGCAACACAGCATCCTTCTGTAGAACCACATTTCAGTTGCTTCAAGTCTTTCCTTCATGTTTGAGAACATTGTCCAACATTAACAGCCATATTGAAGAACTGACATCACATAGCAATCCAGTACTCTCTTCTCTGTTTCTAGTGAAAGTTTTCTGTCTCTTAATACTTTAGTCAGTTTCGCCATGCCAATTCCACTTTGAATCTCTGTGTCACACTTTCCTTCTTCTGTTTGAACACTTCCAAGGTATTTAAATTTTTGTACTTGCTTGATTTTAGTATCTCCGACCTGTATTTGTCATTTTGGGCTGCTCTTTTTACTGATGACCGTTCATTCGGTTTTCTTGCAGTTTATTTGTAGTCCTTTCTTGTGACTCTCTTCAAAGACAACTTTTAACATATAAAATCGTTGGTTCGAGATGTTAGTGAAAAATTGAGTGTGAGTTCAATCCCTTGCTAGGTACGTGTCAGTCAGTTAAGTGCCATACGTGAAACACGCTTGGGCGATCATGTCTCGAAAGAGACATGACTGACTGGGCAGAAGATTATCCCGCAGTAGGTTGTCATTGCTTTCTGCGGTAGACTGGTAGCCAGCCAATGCTAAAGAACCCAATCTGTCCTATTATTTAACCCATAACTGGAAGGAAGAGACGGATTAATACCTTTCCCAAGGGTATTTGCGCGTAAGTGAATGCAATGCATTCAACTGGAATTTGAACTCGGCACCCCGATTTCACGTTCCGAGCCGATATCCACTGCACCACAACGCACATCCATATGCACTTGCACTTAGTGAAAACAGGCGAGTGAATAACTGAACTCCACTAAAATAAATATATGAACAGCAGAATGTTTACAGATTAAATAAATATTCCCATTCAAAATTCCCTGTACGTTACACATATCGATATACACAATATTATATATCGGTGTAACGGAACAGAACCCATTCGCTAATGATTTTCTTCTTTACTCACTATGCCATAAATAAATTTGTCAAAAAGCCTTGTTTTATATCAAGACAGAATTCGAAAAATTTCCAGACATTAACACAAGAGAATTCCATAGAAAATATTGAAAATATTTAAAATTTACGACTAAGCTGTTTTATAAAATCGATTAACTTTTCAAAGTTCATTGTTGTTCATTGTTTTCATTTTAATCAGTGTACCCTCTATTGTTGCTACAGTCGTTGTCAAGAATTTCGTTTTTTGTTTGTTTATGAAATTGTGTTTGTCTGATTCCAGCTGTCCTTGTTTTGCTAGAAGCAATTTGAAGTTTCATGTAGGTGGCATTAAATCAGATGAATATGATTTATGTGGCAGAACTTCTTGAGGTCCTTCGTTGTATCCAGAAATTGTTTGGTTTCAAGCAATCAGACTGGCGGCAATGAATGAACTCTAGTGTTGTTACTCTCGGTCAATACTAGTGACACACACGGATGCGCTGTGTTTCTGGATCTTAACCAATGAATGAAGATAATGACAGACCAAAAAAAAATTAGAACTTTGCATCTTCTGTGCTAATTCTCTAATGGTCCGGGGTAGTTCTTATTTAATTATCGCGTACAGTTTTTTCTCATCAAACTGAACAGGTTCATAAGAACGCAGAGAGTCTAAGAGATTTTGGGCTATGATAATGGTTTACTGATCAGTCAGTTAAGTGCCATACGTGATAGACGCTTTAGGCGATCATGTCTCGAAAGAGACATGACTGACTGGGTAAATGATTATCCCGCAGTAAGTTGCCATTGCCTTCTGCGGTAGACTGGTTGCCAGCCAAGGCTCTAGAACCCAATCTGTTCTGTTATTTAACCCAACATTAGTAGGAAGAGACGGATTAATACCTTTCCCAAGGGTATTTGAGCGGAAGTGAATGCAAGGAATTCAACTGGTATTTGAACTCCGTTTGTCGTTCCGAGTCGATATCCACTGCACCACAACTCACATGCGATTGATACCTTTTCAAATGTATTTACGCCTAAATGAATATAACAAACATGACTGAAACTGGAAGTCAGTTCTCCGGATTGAAATTTCGAGATGATTTACATTGCACAAACCGTACTTCCAAGAGTGCAAAACCTGCTCTCCTAAATTGTCACCCATCTAAATACTGACCAGACTTGACGTTGCTTACAGTCTTGAGTTTTTCCACATCCCCTAAGCTACTATGTTGATCCAGACGTATATAGTACCAAAACCCTGATTTACAGGATCCGGAAGGTTTTAGTGAAGCCGGATTATTGCTGCTTATACTACACTAAATTTGTAACTCGTTTAGAAACTATATAAAGAAATGAAATAATTGGATATATTTCATTTGATTAAAAGTAAAATAAATGGTAATAATTATATTTTAGTATATTAAAATTATTTATATTAAATCTTAAAACTAATCCAACTGTTAAAATAATTATTATGATGCGTGTGCCGCTGTGTTATCTTGGTTTTATGAATCTAAGTGCAGTAATTAACTGGAACCTAGGTGTCAATTGGAATGGTTAGATGTAACCGTAAATTCTATGTTAATACTTACTTCCACTGAAATTGAAGATTGTAGAAATCTCTTCGGACCGCTTGTTTTCTAGTCAACTATGATTTTAATAAAGATAGACGAAATGCCAACGGTTATATTGTGTCTTCTTGAATTTTTTTATTTTTATTTTTCCTTCATGTCTTCAGTTTCTCAAATTCTTTCACGCACCGTAACCACTTCCCGCGTAGTAGGATTAACTGAATTGAAATGATAAATACCAGTCTCTATTTTCCTCTCTTTTACTGAGAATAATTTGGACAGGGATGTGCGTTTTGGTCCAGTGGATATCGGCTCAGAACGAGAAATCGGGGAGACGAGTTCGAATTCCAGTTGAATTCATTGCATTCACTTACGCGCAAATACCCTTGGGAAAGGTATTAATCCGTCTCTTCCTTCCAGTTATGGGTTAAATAACAGGACAGATTGGGTTCTATAGCCTCGGCTGGCAACCAGTCTACTGCAGAAAGCAATGGCAACCTACTGCGGGATAATCTTCTGCCCAGTCAGCCATGTCTCTTTCGAGACATGATCGCCCAAGCGTGTTTCACGTATGGCATTTAACTGAGTGAATTTGGCCAGAGATCTCCAATGAAGAACTGTTGAGGAGATGCAAGCAGGAAAAGATAGGCACCATCGTTACAAGAATGCAGTAGAGATAGATTGGGCGTCTGCTTCGTAAAGATCCACAGTCAATCACAAGAACAGCACTGAACTGTCCCCAGATGGCAAAAAAAGAAGGGAAGACCAAGAACGACAAGGAGAAGTACGGTCGAGAATGAGATGAAAGCCATGTATTACTCTTGGGTCTCATTGACCATTCTAGCCGAAGATAAGCAAAGGTGGAGAAGCTTTGTTGCTGCCCTACACACCATTGGTTGTAACAGATGATGATAATGATGAGTATTTTCCTCACACACACACACACACACACACACACACACACACACACACACACACACACATATATATATATATATATATATATATATATATAAACTTATTTATAAATGAAACTTTGTCTGTGTGTGTGTGTTTGTGTGTGTGTGTATCCGTTACCTATAGAATCCAAAACGGCTGAACCGATTTTCTTGTAAGCTTACACAGTTGAACTATAAGCGTTTGCTAGGTTTTGTGTCAAGGTACCCCCGATAAATAACGAAAATCGATAATCGAAAAAATCAAGTTATAGAAGGAATGGTCCGATTTTAATCAAATTTGATACACTCATAGACAAAGACATAAAAACGATATTCAGAAGCTTCAAGGTTGCAGTTCTTACAATAGTGCAGAAAATCGATAATATATATATATAAGCTTTCATTACACCCGAGCAACGCCGGGCTATACTGCTAGTATATATATATATGTGTGTGTGTGTGTGTGTGTGTATGTGTGTGTGAGAGAGAGATCGTGTGTGAGTATGTGTTTTGTACATACATATAGAAACCGTTGGATATTTTACAGGGTTTTACAGTTAGACTTGTGTCGCTAATTCAGTAATATGTATATAACTCTGTCCATGGTTTCCAGACTAGTATCTCTCCCGGCATGTGGACCTGATGACACCCACTAAATTGCCCATAAGCTATCTTTGCCCGAATAGGCTGCCGTTCTGTCTAAACTCTGCAATATGTGCCTTGCAGAAAAGTACTAGATTCTCCAATCAACTCAGAATTGGTTAAGCCTCTCAACTCCGATGGTTTTCTTTCAGATAACCAATAAGACTTTCGCTTCTTTCCATCAACTCTGATATCAATACAATGTCTCCAATCATGTGACTCACTCATCGAAACGTAATTTGTATTAATTAAAGAAATGCAGAAATACGTAAAGGAGAAAAATCATTGGAAAATGAATAAAACGAAAAGAACAGTAACGACGAAAATTATGAGCAAAAAAAATGGAAACCCGATAAAATACATATCCATATAAATATATATACTGATAACGAGGGGAGGGTAATTTGGGTTAAAATTTGTTTTGCTTACGTCATCGTCTCCTCTAACTTTTAACATTGATTTTTTTTTTGCGCATTCAAGTGTAAACAATTAGCGAGGGACAATTAAAATAAAATAATCCCCAACATGTTCAGAGATTTACAAAATCCTTCTGTCGGAAGAGAGAAGTTTTCCGTAATGATATACAAACTGATACCAAAACCTTTAACTGATTTTTAGAATCAGTCCTATGTATAAGTTTGAACCACTCTTTCTTGTACGACTTAGCACAGACTAAATTCTCTGCTAGATGATAAGCGATACCCGATTCCATATTTCTTGAGGTAAGTCAACACGTGTTACTTATTTTGCCAAGTCGTATTTTAGAAGGCACATACTGATTAATTCTTGTTTTAAATGTAAGGTTGTACGCCGTACATAACTAGCAGCGCACTTGTAATTAAATTCATATAACAAATTCCTTAATTTGATGTCGGGCAGATCATTCTTACGAAACGATGGAAACGAAGATCTAGTCCGGAAAATACAACGCAGAGCAACCAACGGAAAACAATCAGAACCGACTTGTTGATCATTTAAACCAAACTTTGGCCCTTATTGCGAAGCCAAGGAAACTTCAAACAAACCGGACACTTAGAAGGCCCCACGAATTTAAGAGAATGAAGTTCCTTAGTCTTCTTATTAATAATAAGCAATGGATACATATTATAATAATATTATTATCAAGGCCTTCCGTATAGTCACTACACAGGAAAGTCTGCCTGATATTATTCAATTCAGAGTCAAGTTTAGTTGAAAAAAATTTGAACGCCCTGTGCACCAAGGTTTTAATAAGACTAATTTCCCTTGATGTAGGTGCAAACGCACAACAATTTGTATACATATCAGTAAAGCTGGGTTTACGATAGATACTCGTAGGGAATTCCCCTCTACTACGCTCAACAACAACATCCTAAAAAAGGAAACAATGACCCGTCTCCATTTCCATTGTGAAGGATAAAGTCTCGTGTTAGGATTTATACCTATTAAAACAATTTATGGTCTCAATTTTATTAGAAAAAAACAGCAAAAGTTACATCAACGTACCTTAAATAAATAAAATGTTAAAACACTTTGCCAAAAAGCTGCTACTCGTAGTAGCCCCCCAAAATATCAGCCAACTAAGGGGCATGAGGACTACCCATCTGGACCCCATCTACCTGGCTTTACATGACATTTTCAAAGCTAAACTCTACAGAACTAGTACAAAGTATCATAAGTTCGAAAAATACATCTCTAGGAAGAGGAGCCGGAATAATGTCACCCCCATACAACTAGTCGTCACAAATATTCAATAGTCTACTTTAATGGTACATTAGTAAAGAAACTGGTTACATTTGTACCTCTAAAAATTTGTTTATATATATATATATATATATATATATATATATATTCTACACACACAGACACAATATATATATATATATATATATATATATATATATATATTGTATGTGTGCCAGGGCACTCACACGCTCTCTCACCCTCTCTCTTTACACACACACACACACACACACACACACACACACACACACACACACACACATATATATATATGTGTGTGTGTGTGTGAGAGAGGGTGAGAGAGCGTGTGAGTGCCCTGGCACACATACAATATATATATATATATACATATATATATATATATATATATATATGTGTGTGTGTGTGTGTGTGTGTGTGTGTGTGTGTGTGTGTGTGTGTAAATGCGTATGCAGAATAGAAGACCAAAGCGGCATCAGCAGCCATTACGTTTTCATTACTAGACAAATTGCTTTATACACATAATTTCCATCCCCAAAATTATAGTACTCTTCACAGTAATGTACTTTCTGTTTAATCGATAAAAGCCAGTAATATTCAAGTCGTGTACTGAGACTGACAGAAACAGAGACATCAATAAAAAAGTGGATTCTTTGAGAAAAATGTAAAAGACAGACATTGCATTTAAATTTTTGAAAATTATACTTGACAGAAAATCAAGCATCCGGAAGGGAATTCCACAAAGTAGAATTTCGAGAAAACAAATCTCTACATCTAACTCACGGTTACCATTAGTAATTTCAGCAATTTCAAGTCATGTCTTACCAATAGTCTTGATTATTATACTTGCTGCTCTAAGTTCTTCTCCTACTACGTTAAGTTTATTGTGAATCAATCATCCAAATGTTAGCTTCATTCGTTATTTCTATTCATCCGCCACATCTTCCGTCTATTTACATTTATAGCAGGTAACTTCATTCGTTATTTCTATTCATCCGCCACATCTTCCGTCTATTTACATTTATAGCAGGTACCTTCATTCGTTATTTCTATTCATCCGCCTCACCTTCCGTCTATATACATTTATAGCAGGTAGCTTCATTCGTTATTTCTATTCCACCGCCTCATCTTCCGTCTATTTACATTTATAGCATGTAGCTTCATTCGTTATTTCTATTCATCCGCCTCATCTTCCGTCTATTTACATTTATAGCATGTAGCTTCATTCGTTATTTCTATTCCACCGCCTCATCTTCCGTCTATTTACATTTATAGCAGGTAGCTTCATTCGTTATTTCTATTCCACCGCCTCATCTTCCGTCTATTTACATTTATAGCAGGTAGCTTCATTCGTTATTTCTATTCATCCGCCTCATCTTCCGTCTATTTACATTTATAGCAGGTACCTTCATTCGTTATTTCTATTCATCCGCCTCATCTTCCGTCTATTTACATTTATAGCAGGTACCTTCATTCGTTATTTCTATTCATCGGCCTCATCTTCCGTCTATTTACATTTATAGCAGTTACCTTCATTCGTTATTTCTATTCATCCGCCACATCTTCCGTCTATTTACATTTATAGCAGGTAGCTTCATTCGTTATTTCTATTCCACCGCCTCATCTTCCGTCTATTTACATTTATAGCAGGTAGCTTCATTCGTTATTTCTATTCCACCGCCTCATCTTCCGTCTATTTACATTTATAGCAGGTACCTTCAATCGTTATTTCTATTCATCCGCCACATCTTCCGTCTATTTACATTTATAGCAGGTATCTTCATTCGTTATTTCTATTCATCCGCCACATCTTCCGTCTATTTACATTTATAGCATGTAGCTTCATTCGTTATTTCTATTCCACCGCCTCATCTTCCGTCTATTTACATTTATAACAGGTACCTTCATTCGTTATTTCTATTCCACCGCCTCATCTTCCGTCTATTTACATTTATAGCAGGTAGCTTCATTCGTTATTTCTATTCCACCGCCTCATCTTCCGTCTATTTACATTTATAGCAGGTAGCTTCATTCGTTATTTCTATTCCACCGCCTCATCTTCCGTCTATTTACATTTATAGCAGGTACATTCAATCGTTATTTCTATTCATACGCTACATCTTCCGTCTATTTACATTTATAGCAGGTAGCTTCATTCGTTATTTCTATTCATCCGCCTCATCTTCATCTATTTACATTTATAGCAGGTACCTTCATTCGTTATTTCTATTCATCACATACATCTTCCGTCTATTTACATTTATAAGCAGGTACCTTCGTTATTTCTATTCATCCGCCCCATCTTCTAGCTCTATTTACATTTATAATGTAGCTTCATTCGTTAACTACTATTCCACCGCCTCATCTTCCGTCTATTTTACATTTACTGTGAGTAGCTTCATTCGTTATTTCTATTCCACCCGCCTCATCTTCCGTCTATTTACATTTATAGCAGTACCTTCTGTTCGTTGACGCCTATTCATCACCTTACTCATCTTCCATCTATTTACATTTATGGCATTTTCATTCGTTATTTTTCTATTCATCCGCCTCATCTTCCCGTCTATTTACATTTTCTGTGATTACCTTCATTCGTTATTTCTATTCATCCGCCACATCTTCCGTCTATTTACATTTTATAGCAGGTACCTTCATTCGTTATTTCTATTCATCCGCCTCATCTTCCGTCTATTTACATTTATAGCAGGTACCTTCATTCGTTATTTCTATTCATCCGCCTCATCTTCCGTCTATTTACATTCTGTGAGTATGCATTCAAATTTATTTCTATTCCACCTCATCTTCCGTCTATTTTACATTTATAACGGAAATTTTCCAATCGTTATTTCTATTCATCCGCCACATCTTCCGTCTATTTACATTTATAGCATATAGCTTCATTCGTTATTTCTATTCTTACCGCCTCATCTTCCGTCTATTTACATTTATAGCAGGTAGCTTCATTCGTTATTTCTATTCCACCGCCTCATCTTCCGTCTATTTACATTTATACTTGAGTACCTTCATTCGTTATTTCTATTCATCCCGCCTCATCTTCCGTCTATTTACATTTTACTAGCAGGTACCTTCATTCGTTATTTCTATTCATCCGCCTCATCTTCCGTCTATTTACATTTATAGCAGTTACCTTCATTCGTTATTTCTATTCATCCGCCACCATCTTCCGTCTATTTACATTTATAGCAGGTAACTTCATTCGTTATTTCTATTCTACGCCTCATCTTCCGTCTATTTACATTTTATAGCAGGTAGCTTCATTCGTTATTTCTATTCCACCGCCTCATCTTCCGTCTATTTACATTTATAGCAGGTACCTTCAATCGTTATTTCTATTCATCCGCACATCTTCCGTCTATTTACATTTATAGCATGTAGCTTCATTCGTTATTTCTATTCCACCGCCTCATCTTCCGTCTGTTTACATTTATAGCAGTGGCTTCATTCGTTATTTCTATTCCACCGCCTCATCTTCCGTCTATTTACATTTATAGCAGGTAGCTTCATTCGTTATTTCTATTCCACCGCCTCATCTTCCGTCTATTTACATAGCAGGTACCTTCAATCGTTATTTCTATTCATACTTGTCTTCCGTCTCTATTTACATTTTTATAGCATGTAGCTTCATTCGTTATTTCTATTCCACCGCCTCATCTTCCGTCTATTTACATTTATAGCAGGTAGCTTCATTCGTTATTTCTATTCCACCGCCTCATCTTCCGTCTATTTACATTTATAGCAGGTACCTTCATTCGTTATTTCTATTCATCCGCCTCATCTTCCGTCTATTTACATTTATAGCAGTTACCTTCATTCGTTATTTCTATTCATCCGCCACATCTTCCGTCTATTTACATTTATAGCAGGTAGCTTCATTCGTTATTTCTATTCCACCGCCTCATCTTCCGTCTATTTACATTTATAGCAGGTAGCTTCATTCGTTATTTCTATTCCACCGCCTCTTCCGTCTATTTACATTTATAGCAGTACCCATTCGTTTATTTCTTCATCCTCATCTTCGTCGGTGTTCACATTTATAGCGGGTCTGCTCCAATCCGTTGATATCTATTGTCTGCACATCTTCCGTGTATTTACATTTATAGCAGGTACCCTTCATTCGTTATTTCTATTCATCCGCCACATCTTCCGTCTATTTACATTTATAGCATGTACCTTCATTCGTTATTTCTATTCATCCGCCACATCTTCCGTCTATTTACAATTATAGCAGGTAGCTTCATTCGTTATTTCTATTCATCCGCCACATCTTCCGTCTATTTACATTTATAGCATGTACCTTCATTCGTTATTTCTATTCATCCGCCACATCTTCCGTCTATTTACATTTACTAGCAGAGTACCTTCATTCCTTATTTCTATTCATACGCCACATCTTCCGTCTATTTACATTTATAGCATGTACCTTCATTCGTTATTTCTATTCATCCGCCACATCTTCCGTCTATTTACATTTATAGCAGGTAGCTTCATTCGTTATTTCTATTCATCCGCCATCTTCCCGTCTATTTACATTTATAGCAGGTACCTTCATTCCTTATTTCTATTCATACGGCACATCTTCCGTCTATTTACATTTATAGCAGGTACCTTCATTCGTTATTTCTATTCATCCGCCTCATCTTCCGTCTATTTACATTTATAGCAGGTACCTTCATTCGTTATTTCTATTCATCCGCCACATCTTCCGTCTATTTACATTTATAGCAGGTACCTTCGTTGTTATTTCTATTCATCTGCCACATCTTCCGTCTATTTACATTTATAGCAGGTATCTTCATTCGTTATTTCTATTCATCCGCCACATCTTCCGTCTATTTACATTTATAGCAGGTATCTTCAATCGTTGTTTATTCATCAAATGCCACATCTTCCGTCTATTTACATTTATAGCAGGTATCTTCATTCATTATTTTCTATTCATCCGCCACATCTTCCGTCTATTTACATTTTATAGTAGGTACCTTCAATCGTTATTTCTATTCATCCGCCACATCTTCCGTGTATTTACATTTATAGTAGGTACCTTCAATCGTTATTTCTATTCATCCGCCACATCTTCCGTGTATTTACATTTATAGTAGGTATCTTCATTCGTTATTTCTATTCATCGTCACATCTTCGTCTATTTACATTTATAGCAGGTACCTTCATTCGTTATTTCTATTCATCCGCCACATCTTCCGTCTATTTACATTTATAGCAGGTAACTTCATTCGTTATTTCTATTCATCCGTCACATCTTCCGTCTATTTACATTTATAGCAGGTAACTTCATTCGTTATTTCTATTCATCCGCCACATCTTCCGTGTATTTACATTTTATAGTAGGTATCTTCATTCGTTATTTCTATTCATCCGTCAAATCTTCGTCTATACATTTATAGCAGGTAGCTTCATTCGTTATTTCTATTCATCCGCCACATCTTCCGTGTATTTACACATTTATAGTAGGTACCTTCAATCGTTATTTCTATTCATCCGCCACATCTTCCGTGTATTTACATTTATAGTAGGTATCTTCATTCATTATTTCTATTCGTAATCACATCTTCCGTCTATTTACATTTATAGCAGGTACCTTCAATCGTTATTTCTATTCATCTGCGTCACATCTTCCGTCTATTTACATTTATAGCAGGTAACTTCATTCATTGTATATATTCATCCGCCACATCTTCCGTCTATTTACATTTATAGCAGGTATCTTCATTCGTTATTTCTATTCATCCGCCACATCTTCCGTCTATTTACATTTTATAGCAGGTATCTTCATTCGTTATTTCTATTCATCCGTCACATCTTCCGTCTATTTACATTTATAGCAGGTACCTTCATTCGTTATTTCTATTCATCCGCCACATCTTCCGTCTATTTACATTTTATAGCAGGTATCTTCATTCGTTATTTCTATTCATCCGCCACATCTTCCGTCTATTTACATTTATAGCAGGTATCTTCAATCGTTATTTCTATTCATCCGTCACACATCTTCCGTCTATTTACATTTATAGCAGGTATCTTCATTCGTTATTTCTATTCATCCGCCACATCTTCGTCTATTTACATTTATAGCGGTAACTTCATTCGTTATTTCTATTCATCGTCACATCTTCCGTCTATTTACATTTATAGCAGGTACCTTCATTCGTTATTTCTGTTCATCCGCCACATCTTCCGTGTATTTACATTTATAGTAGGTATCTTCATTCGTTATTTCTATTCATCCGTCACATCTTCCGTCTATTTACATTTATAGCAGGTACCTTCAATCGTTATTTCTATTCATCCGCCACATCTTCCGTGTATTTACATTTATAGTAGGTACCTTCAATCGTTATTTCTATTCATCCGTCACATCTTCCGTCTATTTACATTTATAGCAGGTAACTTCATTCGTTATTTCTATTCATCCGCCACATCTTCCGTCTATTTACATTTATAGCAGAGTGACTTCATTCGTTATTTCTATT
>JBBBDQ010002332.1:0-27500 GCA_037127315.1 Ascarosepion bandense
CATAGTTTTTCAACGTATTTTTCAAAGTTTTTAAACTTCTGTAAAGTATCGAAACCTCGAAAACTTTTTTAAAATCTGAGCGTTTCCTATTGTTACCTAATGTTATCAACATGATATAATAATTTTTATTAATTTATCTGAAAGATAAATTAATTTTCTGAAAGTCTGAAATTTTCAAAATTTACGTAATAAATCTATTGCATTTTCGAGATATTCAACTCCCAGAAAATATTGAAGACCCTAAATGTTTTTTAATATCTAAATGTTTTCTATTCTTACCAAGTGGTTTCAACATGTTTCACCTATTTTCATTAATTTATCCTAAGGATGAATTACTTTTCTGAGACTCTGAATATTTTAAAATATACCTAAAAATGTATCACTTTTTAGCTGATTTCGCATAGTTTTTCAACGTATATTTCAAAGTTTTTAAACTTCTGTAAAGTATCGAAAGCTCCAAAATTTTTTAAAAATCTAAGCGTTTCCTATTCTTACCTAATGTTATCAACATGATATAATAATTTTTATTAATTTATCTTTCAGATAAATTAATTTTCTGAAAGTTTGAAATTTTCAAAATTTACGTAATAAATCTATTGCATTTTCGAGATATTCAAACTCCCAGAAAATATTGAAGACCCTAAAATTTTTTTTATATCTAAGTGTTTTCTATTCATACCAAGTGGTTTCAACATGTTTCACCTATTTTCATTAATTTATCCTAAGGATAAATTACTTTTCTGAGACTCTGAAAATTTCAAAATATACCTCAAAAAGTATCACTTTTTAGCTGATTTCGCATAGTTTTTCAACGCATTTTTCAATTTTTTAAACTTATGTAAAGTATCGAAACCTCCAAAAGTTTTTAAAAATCTAAGCGTTTCCTATTGTTACCTTAATGTTATCAACATGATATAATAATTTTTATTAATTTATCTGAAAGATAAATTAATTTTCTGAAAGTTTGAAATTTTCAAAATTTACGTAATAAATCTATTGCATATTTGACATATTCAAACTCCCAGAAAATATTGAAGACCCTAAAATTTTTTTAATATCTAAGTGTTTTCTATTCATACCAAGTGGTTTCAACATGTTTCACCTATTTTCATTAATTTATCCTAAGGATGAATTACTTTTCTGAGACTCTGAAAATTTCAAAATATACCTAAAAAAGTATCACTTTTTAGCTGATTTCGTATAGTTTTTCAACGTATTTTTCAAAGTTTTTAAACTTCTGTAAAGTATCGAAACCTCGAAAACTTTTTTAAAATCTGAGCCTTTCCTATTGTTACCTAATGTTATCAACATGATATAATAATTTTTATTAATTTATCTGAAAGATAAATTAATTTTCTGAAAGTTTGAAATTTTCAAAATTTACGTAATAAATCTATTGCATTTTCGAGATATTCAACTCCCAGAAAATACTGAAGACCCTAATTTTTTTTTATTATCTAAGTGTTTTCTATTCATACCAAGTGGTTTCAACATGTTTCACCTATTTTCATTAATTTATCCTAAGGATGAATTAATTTTCTGAGACTCTGAAAATTTCAAAATGTACCTAAAAAAGTATCACTTTTAACTGATTTCGCATAGTTTTTCAACGTATTTTTCAAAGTTTTTAAACTCACTCTGCATCCATTGACCAGTTACATTTTTGCCAGCCAATCCATCCATTTATAATATGTTGAGAGTCAGTCCTGGTTATGACTTCAAGCTGCATCCTATACTAAGGTTGTCTTAAGTATGACTAAACTTCTAAGCGGGCCAAACTTGTCCTTGATCATGACATTAAACTGTATCTATGTTGGTAAAAATGATTATTACTAGTGAATTAAGAAGTAATTAAGAATGGGTCAGTCAGTCAGTCAGTTAAGTGCCATGAGCGATACACGCTTGGGCGATTATGTCTCGAAAGAGACATGACTGACTGGGCAGAAGATTATCCCGCAGTAGGTTGCCATTGCTTTCTGCGGTAGACTGGTTGCCGACCAAGGCTATAGAACCCAATCTGTCCTGTTATTTAACCCATAACTGGAAGGAATAGACGGATTAATACCTTTCCCAAGGGTATTTGCGCGTAAGTGAATGCAATGAATTTTGCTGGAATTCGAACTCGGTTCCCCGATTTCTCGTTCCGAGCCGATATCCACTGCGCCACAACGCACAGAATGAGTACAAGCTTTAAAACAAGTGCTAACATGCATCTAAGAAAACAACTTCAGCACACAAGTGTTAAATTTAAAAATACATTTACACAAAATACAAAGGATCACTTGAAATACCACAAAGATTTATTGTTCATATTGGAAAAGCTCAACTGGTATTCCCAGCAACAGATAGTACTAGTGTTATGTGGAAACACACCTATTCCTCAGATAATGGACTCTCCCTCCTATAATAATAAGAATTAACAGGAAGTTAACGAGTGAAGTTCTTAAAAAGTTCATAGGAGCTCTCTTGGAGTTCAGTAGAACTACTAGGCAGTTGATATTAGTCGGCAGTTAGCCGAATACTAAGGAGTGAGCTTTCTGTAGAAGATTACCAAGTTCCTAACATTTTGGGTACGTTAAATCGATTAGCAACCGACATAGCACGATTATAACCTTCAGTGCGGAAAACTACTTCACAACAACTAGTGAACAAAAAAAATAAAAAAATAAAAAAATAAGTTAAGCATTAAGTTTTCGGAATTCATCTAGAAACTAAACAAAATTCAGCAACGATTTTTCGCTTTCGGAAGTGTGGAGTCACCCCCTTGGTTGTCATTACTCCCATGTCTACTCTGACCCGGAGTGGTAGTACCTGTTAGGATTGTTCTTGATAAGACATTAAACTGTTTACATGCAATCCAACACAGCAAAGTTTCTTAACGGCACTGCATTGATTATCACGAGTGAACTTTAAAGAAATGGTTCAGTAAGATGTACAGACATCAATTAGGTATGGTCTGAATAATAATTACGGCTGAAGTACTTTTTAAAAGTGTTGTCTTCTTAAGAAAGGTACAGTAACGAATTGTGCACCAAAGTTGTAGAATATCAAATACGGACGTCGTAGAGCAAACCGGATTATACTGTATGAGAGTGTCACTGAGAGATTAGTCGACTGCAGCATACACTACCATATAGACTCCTCGCTGATCAGTAGCCATCACTCTCATATAACAGATGGACTTATCTATCCTACTGTACCAGAAGAGTAGCAGGATATTTTGCTACAACACCCACCTTCCAGAGAATTTTTTTCCATAATGGAAAAAGATTCTCTTCAATATTTTTTCCGTTTTGGGTCAGGAATTAACCTTTGAAATGGTTTCCTTTTCCTAATACTCTTTCTTTTCACGCCTCTCTGAATTGGTGCTTCATGTGTACTTTTGAGGAATCAGTACCAGTGGTGATGTGGGAACCGGCACCTGGAAAATATCTCCATCGGTATTTCGTCCGTGTCTTTCACAATATCATTCGTGTACTTTGGACGCAATTGGTTTACGTGCCTTTTTCACAATGTATATCACACTACAGGGTTTCTTCCCGACTCTACCGTCTTCCAAAAATGATTTCCCAGCTCTATAGAACCTGAAAATATTTTGTCTCCAGTCTGATAAGTTCTCACTTCAGTTTTTTTTTTTACTTCAGGAGTTTTCTTTACAAGACTTGGCAACAGCCTGTCAAATACGGATCTTATTATTCTGACAAACATTAGTTCAGAAGGTGACAGTCCAGGACTCGCATTCGGATTAAGTGTGATTCTGTATACAGCTAGAAACTTCTGTATGGCATCATCGTTTGTATCCATGCCTTGATTTTTCGTAAATGCCCTCTTAAAGGTATCCACGAATCTTTCTGTTTGCCCGTTAAACCTCTGATGATATACAGAGGTAGTTACATGACTTATTGCCAAAGATGTACAGAAAATCTTGAATTCACGTCCAGTGAACTGCGTACCGTTATCGGTAACCAGAGTTTCAGGAACCCCAACCTAGAAAATAGTTAATTCAGCACATTTATTGTGGTAGCTGCTGTTGGTTGCTTACATTTTACCACTTCGAGAAGCTGTCCACTACTATGAGGTAGCATTGTCCATTAATAGGTCCTGCATAATCAACATGTAGCCTTGACCACGGTACATCCGTTTCCGGCCACGATTGTATTTTAATAGCTGGTGCCTTTGCTGCAAGTCGATATCCTCTACACTGTTTAACCGTAAGTTGAATACCTCTGTCCATATTCGGCCAGTATGTAAATCCGCGCATCATGGGTTTCATTCTTGAAATACCTAAATAGCCTAAATTCCTTAAGAATTTTCTTTTATAAATGGTGAGGTATCACAACTCTGTAGTATTTGTCTACACATTGAAAATGGAGATGTTTTTGCTTCTCTTTTGTTGTTCCTGCTTTCCCATAACTGCGTCTTTGTCTTGTAAATAAAAACATCTTATGTCTTCTAGCGTTCCCGGTAACTCCCCAATTGTATTACACAATTACACTGAAATCTCGTTCTCTTCTCGCAATGCCGCAATAACAGTTTCTTCAAATGGCTTTAAGCATTTAGGTATCAACCTTGAAAGATTATCGCCCTGTGCCAATTGTTTTGAAGACAAGAATTTCATTTTGAAATCATAATTAGTCAAAATTACGCCCTAACGCTGCAATCTATTTGCTGCATGTGTAGCTGCCGCCAGGCACCATTTGCTCAGTTAGTCAGTTGAGTGCCATACGTTATACACGCTTGGGCGATCATGTCTCGACAGAGACATGACTGACTGGGCAGAAGATTATCCCGCAGTAGGTTGCCATTGCTTTCTACGGTAGACTGGTTGCCGACCAAGGCTATAGAACCCAATCTGTCCTGTTATTTAACCCATAACTGGAAGGAAGAGACGGATTAATACCTTTCCCAAGGGTATTTGCGCGTAAGTGAATGCAATGAATTCAGCTGGAATTTGAACTCGGTTCCCCGATTTCTCGTTCCGAGCCGATATCCAATGCACCACAACGCACATCCTTAATGTAAAAATCAGCAGGTTCGTTTTCTCGCCGAAGCCAGCCCTGTATTCTTGACCGGCGGCCTTATCACCCACTTGGGACAATGTTTCCAGAAAATATAGTTCCTTATATTTTAGGATAACGTAAAACAATAATGAGGTCTAAATGAAAATATGAGACAAAACAGTAAAGTTAGAATAAGTAAGTAAAAATATAACAAATAAGCTGTTTTTACGTCAACATTTTCTAGAATATAGGATTTTCGGTCTCTGCGTAAGAAATAGAAACCCCCTTAACAGTCTTTTGGATTGAGACCTTCTCAGAGGTCAGACGTAAATTTGTTTTCTCCAGTGGCAGCACGCTCGTTTTCGGTACTGTTAGGCCCTAACAGTTAGGGAATAACAGTTAGGGAATAACTCAATTGTCATGTGCCAACGAGGTAATTAACATTTTTTCCATTCAACTTCCAGCAAACCCTGGACAAATTTTATAGTTAATGAAATTTTAGACCCTTTCTTAATTTGTAAATGTATTGCTTTGGCGAGGCAAACGATTCCTCTTGAATCCCTTGTAAGTTCCCTGTTTTGTTTATTTTATGTAAATTTCATTGTTTATTTTCTTGTCTTCGAATTTTGTAATTATCTATCCTCGTCTACATTCTTCCTCAACGTGCTCATGTTATTTGTTTGTTTTAATTGCAATTTTCACAGCTGCACAAGCACTGTAAAGGAAATAAAACCTTTTACAATATATACCCGCAGTTATCTGTTCTCTCACGCATGCTTCATGTGGTAATGGCAATTACAGCATGCATTTGTATATCTTTTCTCGAATCGAAAATGGCTAACAAAAATTTGTGATTTATTTGAAGCCCAAAACTTTCTGCCATGAATGAATCGCTAAAGATTCCTTCTCGATTTGGCTGTCATTTTTTTCTGCTGGTAGCCGTGTCCTATCGATTTCGACGATCCATCCTTTAATCTATGCAAGATTGCGGCCCCGATGCCATGATAAGCTTTTTTTCTGGACCAAAATGTGCTAACGACAAGTCCACTAATAAACATTCCTTAATTTCATAGAATGCCTTTCCACATTTTTCAGACCAATATCATCTAACGTTTTTCTTTAGCAATTCATTTAATGGAGCTATAAGGTCTTACAAATTAGGGATGTAAATACCAAAATAGTTCGTTACCCCCAGAAATGCCTGTCACTCATTGACGTTTGTTGGTAGCGGCATATTCTTGATTGCTTCCGCTCTTTCAATATGCTGATCGATAATCTGACCCAAATATTTAATTTGTCGCAGAAAAAAAATTCGCATTTACGAATACTCAGCCTAAAGCCAAACTTCTGAATCCTTCCGAACACCCTTTCCAACGTGCTTGACATATTCCTTTACATTTTGGCTTCTGACCTGAATATCATCTAAATAAGCTGTTGATAAATCTAAACAAGCCAACATAGCGTCCATCACTTGTTGAAACAGATTTGGTGCTATTTTGAACCCAAACGGTAAACGGTTCCGTTTAAAAATCCCTTGTGTGTGTTGATCACTAGCAATTTTTAACATTCTTCCTCAACTCTCAGTTGTAAATATGCATCTGAAAGATCAATTTTCGAGAAAATCTTACCACTATTCATTTTTACAATTGTATCTTCTAGCGATGGTAATGAATAGGTATGACCCTTTATACAATCATTTAGTCCCGTAGCAAAATCATCGCAGACTGTAAATGTTTTTTTTTCTTTACGTAAACTGTCGGAGCTGCCCACTCCGAATAATCAACTTTTGACAAAACACCTATCTTTTCCAAGCATTGTAACTCGTCCTTTATTTATCCGAGTACTGCAAATGTCACACCTCTCTTTGCTTTAAATATCGTCTTAACATTATCCTGAAGCTCAGACTTGACCTCTGTTTTTCTACAGAGTCTCAACCCTTCCGTAAATATTTGAGGAAATTCATCCTTCAACTCAGTAATCAGTTTTTCCGTCTCCTTTACTCTTTTCTATACGGTAACGTCGACTTTACTACAAAGAGAGTTTATAGGTAATTCCCATAGATTAAACAATAACCATTATTAACCGATCTGTACCAAATAGATTTGTTGCATCCGGCATCACGTAAAGTTTAAATTTATACGTCTTACTGACAAAAAAGATATTTTCAGTTAATTTTCCCATGAATTTGAGTTTTTGTTCAAAATACCTCTGGCAATTTTGTTTGATTATTTTCAACGTTCGACGCTAATAATGGAAATGTCATTTCCTGTCTAGTAAAAGTTTCACATATCCATTTCTTTTGACAGTTACATATTTTCTTTTGTCATTGCTTAATAATTCTTTTTTGGAATGCAAGACGTTTACATCAGATTTACACTTTTTCTTGTTCCTCTGCTTAGTTTTGCAGTGTGACCTTTTACACCCACGACAGCTACAAATGAAGCAAATTTGTTTTTGAAAAAAAAAAAAGATTTTTTACTTGATACTCCCACATGTCTGACATAGGGATATTTTCGTCTTACCAACAGATAATTTCTTCTTAACCTTCAGCCCTTGCGAATTTCATTTTCCTTGTATTTTAACATTGTCTTGTTTTAATGTTAATCAAATACTGGTATTCTGGAATGCAATTTCAGAGTCTTGTTCAATCATGGTTAATATCCAGGACCTGACGTTTTTGTCTTTTGGAGTAGTTAGTTCTTGCACAAATATTAAACTCTTGAACATGTCGATAGACAGCTCACCCAGTTTAAATAGCTCACATTGTGCATTAACAGTTCCCGCGTACGTGACAAAATCTACTTGCTCGTCCTTTATGATATTTAAACATTTACATTGCGTGTGAAATAAATTCTCTCTTTCACAGAAAATACTCGGTAAGATTTTAACTGTTTCATTAAAGGACAATTCTTAGTTTTTCCTTGGTAGTATCAGGTTTGTATATTTTGCATTTTCCTAAATTTTAAGTTTGTGTAATAGTAAAGTAATTTTTTCCTCGTCCGAACAATCCTGATACCTTTTAGTAAAAATAGTTTCATATCTTCTAAAATACGCCGGGAAGGTAATGCCGTTCTCTGGGTTATATGTAAATTCAGACAACGAATTTGTTATTCCCTCGGGATAGAAAAATCTAGTATTTCGTTCTTCCTTCGATTTGGGCATTATCGATTCAAAAAGTAATCTATACTCTTATCGTTTCTCTTCCTGTTTTAACATTTGTTCTGCTATTTCTATAGTTCTATGTTATTTTCGCACTATTCTTGCATGAACTGCAAACTTGCTTATAAAGCCTTAGTTAACTCTGAGAACTGTTCAATTCTTAGCAGAAAATGTATTGACGCACAACTTCCAAAAAAGTAACCGTTCAAACAAAAATAATAGGAAAATGAAAAAAAAAAGTTTCTTTCCAACTAGGATTGTTATAATTAACGAACACTCACTTGTGTTTAATCCCCAATATTCGAATCTGTTCGAAAAAATGTCACACTGACGTCTTTCTACCTGTGGTCGTCAACACTGTCACATTCACCTAGAAGAAAATATTTTTCTAATATTTCCTTCCGTTTCAAACACGTGTTCATCGAGTTTTATTGTTACACGCCGAATTTAGCAATTATCCGATTGAATTCGCTGTAATTTTTTTTTATCTGAAAAATGTTTTTTATACCTCGAATACTTGGTCGCTCTATTGTACTTGGCAGCAACCCGATTGAGTTGTTAAAAAATCTTCAATTTTCGTCACTTCGTAATGTATTTGCCTACTATCCGCTTGAGTTCTTCGAATCCTTGTCGCCACAAATGTTGTATCCATGCAAAAGGTTTGAAGCAGTAGGAAGATGGTTAAGGTTATTTTTGAATCGGCCTTGTGTCATACATAACCGAACTCCCTACAACTTACTATTTTTTTTAATCATATCACCCCGAGCAAGGCGGTGACGCCACTGATGCGCAGGGGGCTACGTAAGAGTGAAAAGATTGGAAAAGAGAATGCAGGAAACCACTTCCTAAACAGGGAACAAGGGATGAGCCTCTTCACCTGTTCAATAGACGAGGGTGGAGTGTGAACCGGGCGATAATTTAGTCTATCTACTCCAATAAATTATTCGTTATCATCATTAGAAGGTTGTAGATTGGTTTGGAATGTGTGGAAGAATGAAAGTACACATTTTGTATGTTTGAATAGAAATTTATTAAAAGAATAACAAGAATTGATAGAAGTTAAACATTCCTGAGAAACAAGTAATGAGTTAAAAGGTATCAAGAGTTCGTAGTAGTAACTTGTTTGAAAGAATTTATGTGTATGTATTCGCTCAGTCTTAAAGGGTTCAATACAGTTATCAAGTAGACGGGTGAATGATGAAGATGAAGAAGGAGGTAAGAAATGAACGATAAAGAAGAAGTAGGTGAGAGAGAAAGAAAGAGGCAATAATAATCACGATCGCTTGACGTTTGTCGAGAGACGTGTTAATTACGCTCGTATTTTTCTCACTGAGACCATCTTCTTGTTCCGTCTTTTTATTTCGTTTTCTGGGGCTCCGAACAGATCATTTGGGTATTCACTCCCGGATGTGATTCTGGCATTTTCATTGGACGACAAACAAAGTTCGCGTCGGCTCGCGAAAAGGGTCCATAAAAGGAATTTTTTTTTTATAATTAAAGATTTGAATTTTTATTTTGATGTTTCCTAATTTTCTATTGGCCGAAAACCATTTCGCATCGAGGTGTAAAATTTCGCGAGTTTTGTGTGTACTAAGCAAAGTTTGTAAATTCTAGAAAATTCGTTTTTTTTTCCCTAACAAAATCAATGGGTCAGATTTTAATTTTAAATTTAGAACTCATTTTGTTCACTACATAGGTTTAATAACGAATTGTGCATCCAAGTGGCAAACTTGTAGCTATTGGGTGCGTGTTTTTTCAGCCGTCGGGGGTCACCACTGAAACTATTGCGTGTTTTTTGTACGTTGGAGGTCTCCAATGTAATAATGTGCAATTAGAAACATTATTAAGAAGTTAAGGGTAGAGTTCGTGTTCAATGAGAAAGTTAAAGATATCAAGAGTTGAAGAAATTGTTCATAGTAGTAATTGTTGAAAGAGTAATGCGTACGAATGTATGTATGTATGTATTAACGTTTATTGGTAGGAATGTCTTTGGGTGGAGAAGAAGCAAAATGAATCAGCACACGAGAAGGAAAGAGGAAGAGAACAAATGTCCGGGTCACTTGAAGCTTCTCCCGTTACATTTTAGCTTGTCGTGTATGCTGCTTCCATGTGTGACTGCCTTGACTGACGCTAAGCCTTTTATTGTCCTTTTGAATTTCGAACTGGATCGCTAAGTCCTCAAGTTTTTCAAGTAGCTCCCATTGGTCAAAATCAATTTAACACCTACTTGCGAAATCTGGTTTCGACGACTTCTTTAAGCACATGGCCAATCCTTTTTCTATTTGGGAAAAACCAGGATTTCACACGTCATTGTGAATTTTTGTAAAGTGAAGAAGAAGGTTGATTTTAATTCTTAGTTTCCTTTCCCTAGAAACTACCAGATACTATGAAGAGTTAAAGTGAGAAGTTTGACGTGAGGTTTTGAAATTCCGCAGTGTTTGTGATTTGAAGAACTCAATTTTCGGCCTGAATTGGAATTTGGACCCAAATCGGTGTTTTAGCCGGAACTAAACTTAAAGCCCGAATCAGAGTTAAAGTGAGGTTTTGAAGTTCCATGGAGTGAATTGAGGAATTCAATGTTATTTTTTCAAAATTATCATTGCTGTTTACCAAGCTAAAGCAGAGGTCCCATCAGCGTTCGGAGTGCAGCTCGTAAATAAATAAAATGAAATAAATAGCGAATAAAGTGTCAGAGTTCAGGCAAAGACGTTAAGAGAAGAGAACCGAAGCAGACTCTTAGAATAAACCAGAAATAATATCCTCAAGAGGAAACAAAGGACGAACCACTACTCCTCTTGTAATTTCCAGTGCGATTTTGAAATTGCTGTTCGTGAGAAGAGTTTCATTTAAATAGACACATGATTGAAGAATCGAAAACTATAGTTCAATACCCTTTAGAGAACGAACCTATTTAAAAAAAGACTTTCCACATGTTAGCACCTACATTGGTCCTGGAGCTCAGACTCTTTGGATGTTGGCACGAAAGACTAAAAAGCAATAGTTGTTTACAGTTAAAGCGAAACCGTAGACTGAAAGAAAAATGAATGGATGTAAGTCAAATTTTGATTTCCTGGTATCCATATGAAATAAGTTTTTCGTCGTAAACTGAATTTTGAAGACTAAATAAGTCCTCTGAGTAAATAGTATCATGGCTGAGACTAAGAACTACAATTATACCTACTTAGAGCCAAACCCGAATCAAAAACTAAAATAAAAGGGCTGAAAAAATACAGACATACAGACAGATAAACAAACACACACAAACATCTTTATATATATATATATTATCGATTTTCTGCACTATTGTATGAACTGCAACCTTGAAACTTCTGAATATCGTGTCTTTGTCTATGAGTGTAGCAAATTTGATTAAAATCAGACCACTCCTTCTATAACCCGATTTTTTCGATTATCGATATTTATCGGGGGTTACCTCGACACAAAACCTAGCTAAGAACACTCGTAGACGCTTATAGTACAACTGTGTAAATTTTCAAGAAAATTGGTTCAGCTGTTTCGGAGAGGTAACGGACACACACACAGACAAAGTTCCATTTATAAATAAGTTTAGATAGATATTTAAAATTTTTGAATTATGACCCCACAAGTTACTTTCTCCTTCTTTTATGTGCCATGTCCTTTTAGGCGATCATGGTTTTCCACATCTTCCTATCCCTGGTGGCTCTTAGCACGCCTTCTCCTGTTGCTCCATGCAACCCTCGTTCCGTCATCCATCTGATCAGGTCCTTCAAATATATTATCCGCTGATTTTCCCTGTCTCTTTTCCCCTCTATCTGGCCTGTTAGTAACAGGTTCTCCAAGCCCTCCTTCCTCATTGCATGTCCCAGGAAATTTAGTTCTCTTCCTGATGCTCACTATTAATTTCCTTTTCCTCTCCATCCTTTCCAAAAACTCGTCATTACTCACATACTCGGTCCATGATATCCGCAGCATCCTTCTGTAGAATCACATTTCAGCTGCTTTAAGTTTTTCCTTCAAGAACCGACATCACCTAGCAATCCAGTACTCTCCTCTTTGTTTCTAGTGAAATTGTCCTGTTTTTTAATACTTTACTAAATTTCTGGAATGCTTCTTTCGCCATGCCAATTCGTCTTCAGATCTCTGTGTCGCACTTTCCGTCTTTTGTTAGAACACTTCCTAGGTATTTAAATTTCTGTACCTGCTTGATTTTAGAGCCCCTCACCTGTAATTGGCATTTTGGGCTACCCTTTTTGATGATACTATGCATTCGGTTTTCTTGTAGTCCTTTCTTGTCACTCTCTTCAGCTACCTTCTGTAGGACGTCTTGTAGTTTCCTTTCTGTGTCTGCTATCAGCACTGTATCATCTGCGTAGCTTATATTGTTTAAATTGTGGCCTCCGATGACGAATCCTGGCATAACTGCTAGGGTTCTCAGAATAGTCTTGCTGTATAAGTTGAATAGATCCGGTGAAAAGACGCTTCCTTGTCTTACGCCCCTTTCAATTTTAGTATAATTGCTGAATTCGTTACCTGTCCGTATGTAGACAGTTTGCTGCCAGTAAAGATTCTTGATTACTTTTAGATCTTTCCCAAATATGTTGAGGCTGCCAAGCATCTCCATCAATTCTTTGTGGCATATTTTGTCAAACGCCTTTGCATAATCAATAAAACATAAGTACAAGCCCTTCATTTGTATTGCCCTTTCAGAGAGCATCCTAATCATAAATATGGCATTCCTTGTTCCAGTGTCTTTGATGAAACTGCACTGTTCTCGTCCTATCTCTGGCCTGATTCTGATTCTCGCTCTATTCATCAGGATTCGGACGATCAGTTTTGTTATATGGCTCATTAAACTGATGGTTCTGTGGAGTTCGCACTCGTTTGCTCCTGGCTTCTTAGGCAGCGCTATGAAGATCGACTTGTTGAGGTCAACTGGTATTACACCACTAGCGTGCGTAAAACATTATTTTCATTAAGTTTTTAAAAAAAGAGTAAATATCACTTTTACAGAATCTAGTTACTCTTTAAGAATCTACTAAATGGCTTCAAAACATGGCTTCAAAACATATCTCTAAGGTAAATATTGGGATTTTAAAAGATGTGTAAAAATGTTGTTTATATTTTTCGCGTATAATGACAGAGCAATGAGTGAGGAGAAAATGTATGAATGTCGTGGTTACGTGCGGGATTAGCTCCAGTTCTTACTTAAATACTCAATGCGTGGTGAATTTTATTCGTTGCTCGCGTACGCTAGATTGGATAGAAGCAGACACGAGAAATAGGTTTAGGACTGCCTTTATTCGCAACTGTCTTTCGAGGGAAAATGTCTTCCCGAGCAAAAGTTATGTCCTGTCTGTTGAGAGTCCAGTTAAAAATAGTAAGATTCTCTCGGTTTCTTTTCGGCGACAGGAAGCCCCCTTCTCTCGCGTATGGTCTTTCCTGTCAGAGGCCTCCTGGGAGATTATTATTCCTTTTTTTTTGTGTGTGTGTGTGTGTGTGTGTTTTTATTTTAATCCTCACAAATGAACAAAAAAAAAAACTTTGTATATGGAAATTAATTTTCTTTTAATTTGAACTAGCTTTAGGTCAGGGGTTTACAAACTTTTTGACTTACGGACCCCTTTATATTTCAAGTTTTAGTCTAGGGACCCACTATAAACGCTTATGAAATTTATACACAAATCTTTAATAAAAATAGCTTGTAGTTTTGCATTAACGTAGTAAAAACAGGTTTTAAGCTGACTTTAAATTGATAATTTAAATTTTCATTTAATAACATTAATAAGTAAAAATAAATATCCAGACATTGAAAATTTATACTTTGAATTTCACGTGATTAATTAATCCACGGGCCCCCTATCTTATCCTTGCGGACCCCCTGTGGTCCGCGGACCACAGTTTGAAAACCCTAGCTTTAGGTCATTATCTTTCAAATAAACTGTAGCGGGATCTAGCAACAACAAATAAGATCGAAATTTCAGCAAAATATTTCACTATCTTTTTTTTTTCTTTTTTTTCTACACTAACACACGACTGTTCCACAAGGGCATTTTGGGAATTTTTTTATGTGCCTTGTCCCTTCGGGACATATGCGATACGGCAATCCACATTCTCCTATTCATCGTGGCACTTAATATATTTTCTCTTGTTATTTCTTTCAAGACCATCCATTTGTTTAAGCCCATCAAGTATGTCATGCACTATTTTCCTTTGTTTTACTTTCACTCTATCCGACTCGTGAGTATCAGATTCTCCGACCCGTTCTTCCTCATAATATGTCTCTGAAATTTTTAAATTACTCTTCCTGATGTTAGATATAAGTTTCGTTTTTGTTTCCGTTCTCTCCAAAACTTGGTCGTTGTTTGGCCCTTGGTAACTTCAGCATCCTCTTGTAGAACCACATTTCTGTCGCTTCAAGTCTTTCTATCTTTGAGGAGGTTGTCCAGCATTCGCTGTCAGACAAGATGACATATCACGTAACAGTTTAATACACTTGTCTTTGTTTCCAACGAAATTTTCCTGTTTCTCAATACACTGCTTAGCTTTTGGAATGCGTCCATGCCAATATATGGTATTTAAACGAAGAGTGGGTGGTAGGAAAAGTTCCCACCGACAGCTAACGCGGATAACGGAACAACGCTTCACTCGGGACTCCGTTTACTGCACACCGCAAACAACAGTACTTTTTTGCTATCTCTCTTTTTCTCTGAAACAGTAAAGCCGTTACGAATCTCAAAGACCAAAAGTCAGCTCTTTTTAGCCTTCCTCAGTCTCGGGCAAGAAAGAAGGAAGTCCGAGCCGTTAAAATATCCCGTAGTAGACCCTGCTTAAGGCAGGGTCGGGCTCTTCTTGTCTGTTTACCCCAGACGAGACTCTGCCCCTCGGCGGAGCCTTGTCTGGGCTCCTCTCCGCCCGGAGACAAACAGTTGACCAACAGAGAGTTTTAAAGACCAAACTGTCTTAAAACCAAAAGTTAGCTCTTTTTAACCTTCCTCGGTCTCGGGATTGTGTTAGCCTCGTTCTCGCCGATAACGCATACGCTGTGTCACTTCATCATTGATTTGCCGAAGTTCGCCACGCAGGTCTATTATGTCTACAAGCTCATGTACAAATAATCCACCTTCTTTTGCCTTGGCGGTGTATGTCTCTGCCACATAATACGCCTTCAGATCTGTGTCGCACTTTTCGGCCTCTCTTAGAACACTTCCCAGGTATTTAAATTTCTGTACCTGCTTGATTTTGGTATCCCCAACCTGTAATTGACATTTTGGGTTCCTCTTTATGCTGATGACCGTGCATACTATATTCTTGTAGTTTATGCTTAGTCCTTTCTTATCCTTCGCTACATTCCCTAAAATGTTTTGCAGTTGCCCTTACCTGTCCGTTATCAACAATTTATCATCTGCATTCTTTTCTCGCACTTCCCGCCTGTGCAATTCCCTTCCATTTACTTGCTTCCCCGACAGCTACAAACTCCAAGAATTTAAATGTAAAGTCAATAGTCATCTCCTATCTAACTAACCTGCATCCTCTCTCTCATGTTCCTTTCTTTGTCCACTCCACTCTCATCCTTCTCTTACCCACTTCCTGACACCCCCTATAACCTGTCACTCTTTCTCATAATTTTCCTCCTATGTAACCCCCTGCACAACAGTGGCAGTAAAATGCCTTGCTTGGGGCGATATGATTATATAAAAAAAACTTATATTGTTAAGATTGTGGTCGCCAATGATGAATCCTGGCAGGGGTTCTAATTCTATCAGAATTGCCTCGCTGTATACGTTGAATCCGGTGAGAAGACACATCCTTGTCTTACATTTCTTCCTATTTTTGTATATCTGCCGAACTCATTTCCTGTCCGTATAGGTTCTTGATTATTCTAATGTCTTTCCTGAATATATCAAGGTTGCCGAGCAGCTCTAACAGAGCTTTGTCAAACGCCGCCTTTGCGTATTGTATAAAGGATAGGTACACGTCCTTCTGCGTTTGTATCACTCTTTCTGATAACATTCTAAGCATAAATATCGCCTTCCTTGTTTCGGTGTCTTTACTATTTCCGAGATTTTCAGCGCCAAACATGTTTCATATCGGCCTCCTGTCCATAAATATCAGCGTCTATATTCTTAAGATAACTTTCACGAAAATCGCGCAAGTGATCAGTATTTGATTGATAAAGTAAAAATTTAAATGGAATGTTTTTCAGAGTTACTTTTTTTTAAACATTTTTTTTTTAAGAATTTGTTCAGTTTTTCATCAATTCTTTGTGAGTTATTTCAAGATGAAACGTACTTTGGAGTGTAAGAATAATTACTTTTTGTTTGTTTTCAGATATAAGTCCTACTGTTTAATCCATAACGGGAGATAGGAGAAAGGTTTCCCAAGGGCGTAACGAACTCGACTGGAATTCGAATTCTGCTCTTTGATTTCTCATTATCAGATTTATCCATTACGCCACCCACACATCCACTATTCATTTTAGGTATATATATATATATATTTTTTTTTTTAATCATTTCACCCCGAGCAAGGCGGAAACGTCACTGATGTGCAGGGGGTTACATAAATGCATAAAGATTAATTAGAAAAGAGTGAGGAGTACAAGCTAGTTAGAAAGGAACAATAGAAAGCTGAGAAAGCAGGTGTGATGACAGATACATAGGTGGAGAGAAAGGGAAGGTTATACAGGGGAGGGGAGAGAGCTAGAGTCCAGTGGTTAGTAGATTAGTATTGACTTTGCATTTAAATTTCTGGAGGTTGTAGCCGTCAGGAAAGCAAGAATACGGGAGTGAGTTCCACAGGCGGGAAGTGCGAGATAGGAAGCTGCAGGAGTAGAATTGTCGTATATATATATATATATATATATATATAACGCAAACCAACTAGACTATATATACTAAACACATATTAAAAAAAACAAAAAACACTAAATTTAAAAATTCTTAGCGTTCTCTCTCCTTTCTGCGCAACATAATAATCAAGGAATGGTTATAATCTGGAGAGTTAGGTGGCCAGGTGTAAGGGATGATGTAGCCGCAGAAATTGTCTGACAGCCATAATTGGGGTTCTCCTGCTTGTGTGGTATGGTAAAGAGTCACGTTGCCAGGCATAGAATCTTCTAGCAGCCACCCTCTTGACCCAGGGGAGCACTATCTCCTCAAGGCACTTGAGGAGATAGTGCTGAGTCTGAGGCCATATGAAAAGACGAATGAGGGCATAATGTCACCATCACTAGCGATCACTCCAAACATCTTCGTAATCACCGTTAGACTCATCCAAATCCTCTGCACTGTCCTTAGATTGATACCCAAACACTCTGAAACGTTCGAATTAGACCTCCGGTGCGAATGCCAAGCAGTACAGTATGCTGTTTCCAAATTAGTGAAGGAGTGAATTGCGCCATAGTGCTCTTTCTCTCACAAATGGTACCAGACTGAGTCTACTATACTTTGCAGTCGACAAAATAAAAAAAACCCCAACGCCCATGCATGAAATTAAAAATAGAAAGTGACGACAATTTACCTATCGCATCCTCTGTGTGTGCTTGTGTCCGAGCGTGTATCTCCCCCACCCCATGAAGAATATCATGTTTTTTTTTTTAAAGGCTGAATTTATTCTGGAAGTCTTTATCCTCTCCCCCCCCCTGCACAACTGATGAGCAACAACAACCTCGTCCATCACAATAAACTAGCACCTCTTCCTTTTTAGTCAGTCAGTTAACCGCAACATGTGATACACGCTTAGGCGATCATGTCTTGAAAGAAACATGACTGACTGGGCAGAAGATTTTTCTGCAGTAGGTTGCCATTACTTTCTGCAGTAGACTGGTAGCCAACCAAGGCTATAGAACTAAATCTGTCTTATTTAATCCATAGCTGGAGGGAGAAGCGACGGATTAATACCCTTACCAATTGTATTTGCGCGTAGGTGAATGCAACGACTTCAACTGGAATTCAAACACGGCTCACCAATTCGGATTCAAAGCATTATTGTGGACCATGTTCTTAATATAAATGTTTTATCGGAATGAATCGGGCTATTTATTGGCCAGTCATTGAGTTGATGTGTATTTCTTGAAGAAAACCTTAGTCTTCGCTTTTGTGACAAAGAAACATTATCTTAATATAAAAACAAACAAACAAACAAAAAAACAAAACAAAACAAGAAACCTACTGCCTCATTACCAAATCTCTTTTCTAGCGATGAAATTGAAAAAGTGTCCAAAATTACAATTGTAATCCTGTACACTGATTGCTGAGGTATTTACTCATCTTGTACAATTTCCTGACATACAACCCCACATTATAAATGAGTGAATAAAATGTACACTTTTTATTTAGGCAACCATCTTCGTTTCATTGGAATGATACCAGACAAAATTTCCAGCATTATCTGCTTCAATCGATGTAGATTAATAATTCACCCTTTCATAAAATTCTCATCCAATCATCATACACACCCCATTATCGCTTCCTTGTGTAAACCTTGTTTTCTTTTAGTTTTTTCTGTGTAAATCCGATTTCTAAATTCACTCACAAATACTGATTCCTTTTGTAACAGGCTTACGGCCATATCACGTTGAATACACCGGTTCTCGCTCGATCACTGAAGTTAAGCAACGTTGAGCCTGGTCAGTACTTAGATGGGTGACCGCTTGGGAATACCAGGTGCTGTAAGCGCTTAGTGACGGATGTGCGTTGTGGTGCAGTGGATATCGGCTCGGAAAGAGAAATCGGCGAGCCGAGTTCGAATTCCAGTTGAATACCCTGCATTCACTTAAGCACTGGTACCCTTGGGAAAGGTATTAATCCGTCCCTTCACTCCAGTTATGGGTTAAATAACAGGGTAGGACTTGGGGACCCCGCCCTTAAAAACAAATCCCAAGGAATCTTGATACTCGAAAAGAAAAAAAAGGTATTACTAGACACAAAACTTAAAAACAACAATAAATTGTTGAATGAAATAGGTATTACCAGCAATAAATAAATAAAGTTTAGTTGGCAATAAATGACCCGCCGAGGTGTTGATATGCCATAAAAAACAAAAACAAATAATCAGACAAAAAAACGTTTTGTCTGATTATTTGTTTTTCATTTGTGGCGTATTAATTATTTTCAAGGCAAATTTGCTTCGAGTTTTCTATCCCGACACTCTTCTTATAATGTATTGGCATATTTTTTTCTTTTGTTTAGAATTGAAATAAAATTTATACGCCGCAAATGAAGAATCCTCATTGGATTTGAGATTTTTAAAAATTATTTTTCCAGTTTTAAATTGAGAGCCATATTTCCTTTCACGCCAACGGATCGTTACGGTACAGAGTTTTTATTTTTCTCTTAAAACTGCAGATTCATTTGCATACTTAGACTTGTGGTGGAATTTATTTGTTTTATTTCAAGTTTCGATCTAGTTGACACTTGGAAACGATTATCCCATTAATCGAATTTTTTTCTCAGGTATATACTTCATGAAAGAATATTCAGCTATGAAACAGATTGCTTTCACGAATTTGTTTATTTACTGCGAAATTAGAGGTGGGGGTGAGGGAAAGCCGGGATAATAATCTTTTAGGTGATTTTCTAGCTGTGGCACAAGGCACCCAGTGAGGATTGGATTCACTGCTTGGTTATAAAGTTTTTTTTAGCGAGATAAAGAGGTGTTCTAAAATTTAAAAATGTTTTTCTTGGCGTAGCTTCAAGGCTATAGAACACCCAATGAGGATTGAAATCACTATAGTCATAAATGATCTTTCGAGGCAAACATACTAAACCATTGCACCATTTCGAAGTGCCCAAGATAAATCATACGATGATTTTTCAGGAAAGTGAAATATATGCCCGCTCATAGTTCTCTACGTTTTTGGATGAATCTCTCTAGTTGCTACACAAAGTCAGTTAAGTGCCATACGTGAAACACGCTTGGGCGATCATGTCTCGAAAGAGACATGACTAACTGGGTAGAAGATTATCCCGCAGTAGGTTGCCATTGCTTTCTGCGGTAGACTGGTTGCCAGCCAAGGCTATAGAACCCAATCTGTCCTGTTATTTTTAACCCATAACTGAAGGGAAGAGACGGATTAATATTTTTCCAAAGGGTATTTGCGCGTAAGTGAATGCAATGAATTCAACTGGAATTCGAACTCAGCTCCCCGATTTCTGCTACAGAGTACACACAGCGTTTATTAAAAAAAAAATGCCGATTTTTAAGGCAGGTGGACATTAAGTTCTGTTTTGGAAAAATGGTGAAAAATATAAATCGTTCTATTTATCTCACATTGTTATTCAGCCTTGTGCCAGACTAGAGTTTAATATGCAAAATTCAAGTAGGTCAGCAAGGAACATAATGCCTGTTTTATTTTCGTGCGTAGCTTGCGTGATCTCGAAACGGAGAAAATCCGGGTGTGAAGTGTGGGGAGGTGGGGTGGGGGAATGTCGTTTTCGTGGGTACTTAGGAAATAGACTGAGGGTATACATAGATTCGAAGGTCGTGGGAGAGGAAAGTGGTGGAACATTATATAACAGAGACCAGAATAACAAGACGAAGGAAGGAGAGAGCGAAGAACACACACACAGAGAAAAGTGAAGAAAGAGAAAATGGAAAAGAAAAAACATATTCGGATTTGATAAGACGTGAAAGTGGGAATTCAGGACAAGTTGTGCCATTTTCTCATTCGGGATTATTGGCTACGTATTTTTTTAAAGAGTTAAAAAAAGCAGGTATTTTTTTTTACTGTCTAAAATAATAAAATATTAAGTTAATTTTATTATTTACTTTAAAATAAAAACTTTTTTTTGCATAAAGACGAAAGCACGTTTTTTTCCATTACTGCAGAAATCCAAATTATTTTTTTTTATCTCTCCACTCCAGTATTTTTATTTCTTAACACACACAATTCTAGATATCACCATCAATATTTTGTTTATTTTTATGAGTAGAAGTAACAAGAAAAATGCCAACATCCATCTCTTGAAGTACGGAAGAAGGTAGTTTCTAAAAAAATAATTTTCTTTTTCTTGTCGAAAAAGGACTTCTTCAACTGCTGTGTCTTTTTTCATCCCACTAAAAAACGAAAACCTTTTTCTTTTTCAGTTTCCAAATTTGTGGGTGGCGAGAACTAAAACGAAAATAGCCTATCAATTTCCACTGGTTATGAAAATCTTACATGGAAGTCTAGATAAATAAAAAAATAAGTCTAAATAAAAAAAAAAGTCTCCAAAAATCCTCTATGCCCGATATTACTCTTTATTTCAAACTTTTGACAGCATTTAAAACTTTTATTGTTTATCAATTAAAAACCAAAACCAAAAAGACAACAACAAACAAACAAGATAAACTGAATGACCTGATAAACAATAAACATTTAAACAAGAACAAAACAAGACTGACCGTTTGGCCTTTGAGACAAAGAATAAAAAAAATTGGATTCAAAATTACTGTTAAATTTCGTGATGTTATTCGAAAGTAACATCACGAATTGATTTTTTGTTTTGTTATTGTTTAGAAAAAAAGAAAATGCAATTTAATCTTTTTTATTTATTTTTTTATTTTTAAAAATATTTTGGTCTAAAAATGCGAATTTTAAAACAATGTAAAAAATCTTTCCAACATTTTGGTTGAACTAAAAAAGAAAAAAAAATCCGTCAGGACAGGATTGTACGGGTCCTTTTTTTATTATCAAACAATCACTAGTCAAGTTTTTAAAAAGTTCACTGTTGCCAATATGATTGACTTTTCTTTTTTTACGAAATGAAAGCAAAAAAAAAAAAATGAAAAATCGCCCCCCCCCCCCGTTTTAAAATATTTCCAAAAATCAGATTTCCATTTGTTGAATTATCAGATTCAAAATAAATTCTCAGTACATATATATATTTCCAGTTCCACTAATGTTTTAAAATTAGCCTCTTCACAATAATACAATTCATTCATTCCTGAATCAGGAATGAATGAATTGTATTGAAAAAGTTAGCGTTTGCATTATTTTAGTAAATTTTACTTTGAAAATTTGAAAATATGAGTAAATATTTGGTGGGGGTTGTTTTCACCACCACAGTCACCCCCTGTTGTAATCTTGTGTCTCCAACCCTGTTACAATCTTGAAGTTGGTTTTTTTTTTCAGTTAGAAGAAAAATCTAAGATTTGATTGAATTATTTTTGGTAAAATTCGAGATGAATTTTGTTATGTTCACAGTTAATTTAAGTGTGTATAAATAAACGTACAGAAAATTCGTCTCGAATTTTACCAAAAATAATTCAATAAAATTAAAGCTAAAAAAAAATACATTTTTCTAACAAAATAATAATAATAATAAACACTTTTTTTTTAATATATACGGTATTTTTAGAGATTGGAGAGTAAAAAATATTCTACAGTCTTATTTTTTTTTTCAATTTTTACATGTAATTTTTTGTGCAAATTTAAAATACATCCGTTGCTGTTCGTAAGAAGATGAGTTTTTCTGTTTTTTTTTTTTATTAAATAAATTAAATACCTGTTTGAAGAATCGAAAAAAATGTTTTAAAATGCTATTTTCTAGTGTTTACATTTTTTTTTAAATATTTTTTTTTCTTTCAGTAACTATTTTTGGTACGGATATCCGATAAAAGCAAATAATTTTTAATTACTGTCTTGAACCCTTTTTTCCTTATCAGAATAAACAAACTCAAATTCGAAACACACACACACACACAGAGGGTTCATAATACCAAACAAACAGGTATGGAACTAATTAGAAAAAAAAAAATTCATTTCACCCTATGCAAGGCACAAAAAAAAAATGTTATGAAAGAATATGAGAAAAAGAAAAAATCATTATTAAAGCGAGAGGACAATAAACAAACAAGAATTAAGAAGACAAGATAAAGATAACGATTGATATTGCATTAAATTTTTTGAAGATTAAAATTTTTTGAAGATTAAATTTGACTGAAAAGCAAAAAACTGGAAAAGACTTAGTGAGAAAAGTGTAAACTGTTAGTATAGAACTTTACATCATTGTAAACTTTAAAACTATCCATTTCAACTGTAAAATGATGACACCTAGTACTGTGTTTCAAACTTTCAATTCATAAATTATAGATACCATAGAAAAAAGTTAATGAGAACAACTGTCATGAAAGTATTTATAGAAAATCCATAGGGAAGCTACATTATGGTGGTTGGAAAATGATTGAAACTGAGGTGCCAGATTAGGATCAATAATATTGCAAATACTTTGGATTTATTAGAAATTTATAAATACATAGCAGAAGTACCAGACCAGATGTAGCAGCAATATTCAAAGCCTGTCCTTGTTCCCTGTTTAGGATGTGGTTTCCGGCTTTCTCTTTTCCAATCTTCTCACTTAGTTTTTTTTTTTTTTTTCAATTGGAGTAGATAGATCTATCTATCGCCCGGTTCACACTCCACCCACGTCTATTGAACAGGTTAAGAGGCTTATCCCTTGTTCCCTGTTTAGGATGTGGTTTCCGGCTTTCTCTTTTTCAATCTTTTCACTAGTACATAGCCCCCTGCACATCAGTGGCATTACCGCTTTGCTCAGGGTGATATGATTAAAAAAAAAAAAATTAAACTTATAAATATGTAAGATAGATAATTTTTCTCACCAGAATCTAACACAAATTTCTAAGCAGCAAAATTAGCAATTAATTCAGTATTATATTTCCACTTCATTCTAGCAAAAAATGTTAGTTCGAAAAGGCACAATGAGTCACTCAAGTGGTGGTTAGCATCAGCTATGCTGATGGAAAGCAAGAATCTCAGATGTTTAGAGATAACAGTTTTGTTTTAGAGGCATTAAAATTAACAAGCCATTCCTTGCACTTGATAACAATATTGTAGATCATTTTGAAATCAGCTACCAATTTGACCTTATCAAACTGAGTAGACATATATTTAAGACAGGTGTAAATAATTATGTCAACAGAGATACCAAGTTAAGAACTGATGACACCTAGAAGGTTGTTGATGAAAATTAGGAAAAACGTAGGGTCAAAGATAGAGTCCTGGGAGACACTTGCAATAATACAAAAAGATCCTGAAGAGTGGCTGTACGGACAAGTTTCATTTCAAAATTTGATTAGAAAGACTGAATCAGTTTGTAAATTCGTCCTGAAATACCAAAACCTTTCAACCTTGTGAAGACCAGCGTGCCAAACCCCGTCAAATGCCTTTGAGATATGTCCAAAGCAACAATCTGGGCTTCACCATTTTTATCTAAGGCATGATAGACTCTTTCAGAAGAGGATGTCAAAGAGGCGGCAAAGCATTTATTAAAGAATTTAGTGTGAACAAGAGCCAGTTCAAGAGCACATTTCTTAAGGATTATTGCAGGGATACCATCAAGATCACATGTATTGAGGGGACAAAGTTTAAAATTGATAGCAGAAACCACAGAGTTATATTCATATAATGCAATAGAGACGTAATTCTTTATCAGCAGAAGATAACACCTTAAATTGAGTGAAGAGAGGAGGGATTAAGAGACTAACCCTTATTTAAAGGTTTACGCAAACAGGAGAAAAACATTACTTATATGAGCCAATCAGTTGGACATTTTTTTTTTTTTTTAATCATATCACCCCGAGCAAGGCAGCAACGCCACTGATGTGCAGGGGGCTACGTAAGAGTGAAAAGATTGGAAAAAAGAAAGCCGGAAACCACATCCTGAACAGGGAACAAGGGATGAGCTTCTATACCTGTACAATAGACGTGGGTGGAGTGTGAACCGGGTGATAGTTTAGTCTATCTACTCCAATTGAGAAAAAAAAAATGAAAAAGAAAAAAAAGAAAAGTGAAAAGAGGATTGGAAAAGAAAGAAAGCCGGAAACCACATCCTGAACAGGGAACAAGGGATGAGCCTCTACACCTGTACAATAGATGAGGGTGGAGTGTGAACCGGGCGATAGCTTAGTCTATCTACTCCAATTGAGAAAAAAAAAAAATGAAAAAGAAAAGTGAAAAGATTGGAAAAGAGAAAACCGGAAACCACATCCTGAACAGGGAACAAGGGATGAGCCTCTACACCTGTACAATTTACCAAAAAAACAGTAAAAGTTGTTTTTTTTTTCATTGTATCACCCTGAGCAAGGCGGTAACGCCACTGATGTGCAGGGGGCTACGTAAGAGTGAAAAGATTGGAAAAGAGAAAGCCGGAAACCACATCCTAAACAGGGAACTGGGGATGAGCCTCTTAACCTGTTCAATAGACATGGGTGGAGTGTGAACCGGGCGATAGATAGATCTATCTACTCCAATTGATCTTATACCCAAATGAGTCAAAAGTAGAAATGGAAGAGAACTTACAAGCCCAGAAGATGATAACAATTGAGTGAGAAGACTAGAGATGGAAGACTTCTCTTATTTGAAAGTTTAGGCCAACAGTAGAAACTTATTTCTCATACAGGCCAAGCAGAGAAGAGTTTCTCTTGTGTGACACACTATTACAGAGCTGCCAGTAATCACTTGAACCTAACATGTCAGAAGCTATACAGCACTTCATTCTATCAGCAGACAAAGACTTAGCCTCTTTGATGACATATTTGCAAATATGAGCAGACATAAAAAAGGCGTCTTGTGTTTGGAACTCTCCCACTGGTACAGCTGGAAAAAGAAATTCCTATGGACTATTTCAACTGAATGTATTGATGTGATCCAAAGAAGCGTCAAGATTGTTGCTTTTTTTCAGCAATTTTACTGATAAAAGGCATTTTGGTAAGCAAGGTTTTTCATTGCAAGTGCTCAATATTTGGGTGGAAATAGAGCATTGATAGGTTTAATGTAAAGAATTGTCATTGTACTCATGGGACATTAAAAAGCAATAAATAAAACATTAAAAAAGAAGTCAAACACCTGCACAATAAACTAAAAAATAAATAAAAGTAAAAAGAAAATTAGCCAATCACAAGTGGGACCACTCCCACAAAATATCAAATTTCTCCAGGCTCATTATAAATAGAAAAAGAAACCAGGACATAACAACCCAGTAAATGAAGACATCATGATCATATCCTCACAAAACTTTTAAGTCGACATGAACCTGCTGAGTTAAAGTGTCAAATCCTTTGCACTAAAACTTTATATATATATATATATATATATATATATATATATATATGTGTGTGTATTCATTTGTAAACAAGTTATTACGTGACCTAGGTTTCTACCATGTGGTGTCTCCAGGCAATTTGCAATAACTGATTTTACCATTTACTGTTTTTGTTTTTTTTTATTTTATCACGTAACAGTGATTTTTTTTTTTGAATGCTCACAATTTTTAAAATTACAAGAAATTATTTATATATATATATATATATATATATATATATATATATATATTATTCAATTATTTAGTTTTTAGTCATAATTAAATTAGACCAGTACACAGTTGTATTAAAAAGTATTCAATACAATTATATTGTAGAACTTTAATGTGTTTGTTGTACAGGGCAAAAATGGTTATTAACAGGGAAAATGGAATTACCAAGAAACTCAATAAAATTCTGAAACTATTTGTTTTTCTTTCCACAAATACCCAAAAGACATAAACTTACTTCTCTCTATAACATCTTCAGATATAGTGATATGGCATTTCATTACTGATATGTCCTGATTTCTGATCCTGAGAGTCAATACTTGGAAAAAAAAAAATCACTTTCACTTAACTAAGCTACCCAATAGCCACATAAAAAGAACAAAAACTGTTACTATATTAGTGCGAATTTGGATGCTGACAGGGTTTAGATCAAATCTTACATCAACACAACTTTGCAAGACACAGCTGGGGAGTAAAACCAGAATTTGCAAGTGATCTAGTTTTCTGGACACCTAGCCATGGAGCAAGATGAGTTGGCCACATTGACTATCTATGTTATGACACAAAATGCCTCTTAATCACCTTGGAAAGATAGACTCGTGGATGTCTGAGCTAACTCCTCCAGGATTATTTTCCTACATTTCTATGTTTTTCTGTGTGTAACTTGTCATGTCAAACCAAACAGAGGATCTAGCTTGGAGCTAAGCGAATGATATAACCATTATGCAAATATTCTGCTTCTTAAACAGCATATTAGTTCAAGTTAACTAAGAAAGAGCACACAGATACCTTCTTCTATGTGCCCTATCCTTTCAGGACGTAGGTGATCATGGCTTTCCGCATCTCCCTATCCCTGGTGGCTCTTAACATGTTTTTTCTTGTTACTCCACACAACCTCCGTTCCGTCATCCACCTGATCAGGCCCTTCAAATATGCTATCCGCTGCCTTCCTCTGTCTCTTTTTCTTTTCTATCTGGCCTGTCAGTATCAGGTTCTCCAAGCCCTCCTTCCTCATTGCATGTTCCAGGAACTTCAGTTGTCTCTTCCTGAT
>JBBBDQ010002332.1:32500-105000 GCA_037127315.1 Ascarosepion bandense
TCATTTCACATTAATGACCCCCCCCCCTACCACAAATGACTATCCTTAGACCTACGTTGTTTCTTATATTCATCAATGACCTTCCCAATACGTGATCATCAGCAAAAAGAGGAGCCCAAAATGCCAGATACTAAAATCAAGTAAGTAGAGAAATTTAAATACCTGAAAAGGGTTCTAACAGAGGATGGAAAGTGCAACACTGAGATCCGAAGGTGAATTGGGATGGCCAAGGATGCCTTCCAAAAGCTGAGTAGAGTATTAAGAGACAGGAAAATTTCCTTGGAAACAAAGGAAAGAGTACTGGACTGTTATGTGATTTCTGTCCTCTTATATGAGAGTGAATGCTGGACAATCTCATCAAAGATGAAGGAAAGACACAAGGCAACAGAAATGTGATTCTACAGAAGGATGCTGAGGATCCCATGGACCAAACCTGAGAGCAATGACTAAGTTTTGGAGAGAATGAAAAGAAAACTTTTACTTAGCATCAGGAAGTCACAGCTGAAGCTTCTGAGACATCTAATGAGGAAGGAGGGCTTGAAGAATCTGATACTCACATGGAAATAAATGGAAAAACAGACTGTGGAAAACAGCATGCAACATACTTGATGGACTTAAACAAATGGATGGCTGAGCAGAGTTTGTGAAAAATAACAGGATAAAATATATTAAGAGCAATAAGGTTCAGGAAGATGTGGAGGGCTAGAGTAGCCTGCATCCTGAAGGTACATAACACATAAAAAAAGGATGTCATCAGTTCCCAACTCAATATTTATGTTAATGATACTATTAAAAGTGGGAGTAAATAGGTTGTAAGTCTGACATGTCTGATAAAATACTGTTATATATTATCTGACCTTGTGTGTAATTTTACCCAGAAGTGTATTTGCATTGATCAAATATTGTTTGATGGAAAAATGTAAAGCTAGCAAAATTTAAAAGAAAATATTGTTTTAAAAAGTCAGGAATGCAGACACCAGGTGATGGGCGAAATTGTGTTAAGACGGTTGTTCTCAAAAGTCATGAAATATAAAAATATGAGTTTGTTTACATTTCGATAGATATTTTTTTCAGAAAATGAAGAATACAGAGTCAGCTTTGCAGTTAAGAAATGTGGGGTGTTTTGATAAACAGTGTAGTCAGAAGATGTAAACCATTTGAAAATAATAAACAATACGTGTGTTAAAAGATGATGTAATCAAGCAAAACTTGACTATGTGAGAGAGAGAGAGAGAGATGAGAGAAAAGCAGATCTGATTAGGGAAAAATCAGGTAGAACCAGCCTGGAAGAACTTGAGGAGAAAGGGAAACAATGAGAAGACAAATACAACCAATCAACTCCTTTGTATGCATGTGTGCTATCTCTCTGACCACTCTTCTACTCTATGCCATATCACTGAAGTTTTTCTTATAAAAGTATTATTGTATATTTTTATAGATATGTGTTCATTGTTCATTGTTGATGTCAAAATGATAGCCATTTTGGTTTCCATGTTATATATGGTATATAGCAGTAAAACTGGCATCTGCTCTTAAAATGGACCTCCAATCAGTTGTTAACTGGAGCAAGGAATAGTTCGTAGATTTTAATGCATGTTAACTGGAGCAAGGAATAGCTTGTAGATTTTAATGCATGTTAACTGGAGCAAGGAATAGCTTGTAGATTTTAATGCATGTTAACTGGAGCAAGGAATAGCTTGTAGATTTTAATGCTTTCAGAATGTACCTGCTATGTTTTAATTACCATTGAAAGTCTTTCTTGCATGGGTGACGCTAACCTTTAGGAGAACAACTCATTGCACTTACTTGACAATTTCCTACTGATATGAAGTGGAATTATTATATTGAATCAAATGCGATGTCTGCTGCTTGAAAATTTGGAAGATTGCTGTGCCAGACAATTTTTCTATTAGAATCCATTGTACATGTTTATAAATATTTAATTCAACCATATATGAAATATTTTTACTATATCTTGTAGAGTACTCTTGCTATATATTCTTGACAAAATCCAAAAAAAGGTATGTAATGTTATTAATCCTCACCTGGCATCTCAACTTCAATTACTTTCCCACTGCTGTGATGTGGCTTTCTTCTGTCCTTTCTGGCAGTTGTTCTAATGACGTACATTGTCAGTATGAATTTAAGTGTATTACTAGATTGGAAACTAGGTTTCATTATTTTATAGTTGAATTAGCTAGATGCAACTGTATGTTCTATTCTGACAGTTTCTTTTCTCACACTGGAATTTTCTTCTGGTTTCTTGCTTTTATGCCACCTACAATCTTGAAGAACTTCAATATCAATCACAATTTTCTGTCAACTTGAATCCTGTACTGCTATTATCTTTTCTCCTCACTAAAATATTCTCATTCCTTTTTACTACCAGTAAATTCTTTAAATCTCAGTGGCATTATCACCTTGCTTGAGGAGAAATGATTAAAGTAAATCTCCTTTAATTCATTCAGTTTAGTGGTGAATATGACACAAATCAAGTGTTATACAGTGAAAATTTCAGATCGAAATTCAATAACTTGTGTCAGGCTATATATTATATTTGCAACAGGAATAAATAAATGGAATATAATTTCTTGAGATTGTCTCAACAAACTGGAACTTTGAAAGAGGAAGTGCCCAAGTTGAGAAGGTTAAACTCTGACTCACAAAGATCTTTTGTCATGCATTTCAGGCTGTTACTAAATACAGCAGCTGATGTCAAGTGATGTAATTATAAGAATCAAGTGAATAATATCAGTGAAGCTCGTACTACTTAATGTCCAGGATAATAAGCCTGCCCATTATTATGAAGATGATGTAGAATGGTGATCATGTTGAATTAGAATATTCAATATTCCTCAGAACCAATTCCATGTGTGTTGTGGAGTAAAATAACAATCTGGAACAGAGATCTGATAATGTTTGTTAGAGTCGTGTTGGAGTTGGTCGAAACAATATTATGCCCATTATTAGTACGTTATAGCAGTGGTGATGAGGAATCAAACTTATTTGGAGTAGAAAAAAAACTTTTTACTTTGGCACACACAGCAATGGCAATGAGAAATGTTGGTGAAATTTTTTCTTTGCTGTGCATAAAGATATTCTTGGTTAGGGAAAAATTATTAGCCCAAGTGGTAAAAATTGTAACAAAAGACATGAATTACCTCAGAATTCAAAACTAGCGCGAATGTGTCTTGCCTGTAAGATAATAACAAAAAAGAAAGATGGCTGCTATTAAAGACACAATTTATGCATGACTGTTTTGTCCCAAATGAGATGATATTTGTGCACATGCAAATTTTGGCTGTCTTGGAATGGCATAAAAAGTGGATGCTAGTGCTGCTGTCAGAATGGGATCCTCTAGGTGGATTGTGTGATTGACAGACTGACAAAGAGGAAGGAGAAGTGGCTTAGTTGGTGTCTGTTTCACAACTGCCCTGTATAGTGCCCCCCCCCCCCCAGAAAAGAAAACCTGAAATCCATTTCATTGAGGAGCCAAAAGTAAGAAAGAAAAACAGCTAGCCTGCCAGCAAGCAGGCATGAACTGCACCTTTTGTCCCCCACCCCCATCATCATTCATCTTTTTGTCCTACAACAACTGTGTGTCCTACAACAACTGTGTGTCCTACAACAACAGTAACAATTGCAGTTGTTGGAACTCCAGAAACTACAGTAAAAGTTAATTGAAATAATTCAGAAAGAAATGAAAATTTTCCAATTTTTTTAACTTTCAATGCAATGGCAAAAGCCACAGCTGAATTTACATAATTCAGATGATGGAATTACCCTTACCGCTTATTTTAGAAGATACGAACAGATTTACAGAGAAGAATGCAGTGGTTGGGAAGATAAGAAAAAAAAAGAAGACTTTTGTTAAAGTTAGCACCAGTAGAACATGAAAAATACTGTAATTTTTTACTACTAAAAAAACCCAGAGAAATTTGCTTTGAAGAAATGGTAAATTTCCTAATTAAAAATTTAATGAGAAAGTTTCTTATTCAATACTTGTTGGAAGTGTATGAATCTAATGACAAAAGAAGATCAAGATTTTGTCACATAACTGAAATTGTTAACAAGGAGTGTGAAAGATTCAAATTAAACAAGCTGACTCTAGATATATTTAAAGGATTAATTTTTGTTCAAGGATTAATGGTGAAAAAAAGTGGCAGAAATACCTACTAGTATCCCAAAGAAACTGAAACAAAATAAAAAGACAAACATTACAAGAAATACTAGACAAATGTCAAAGAATCCTAAATCTGAGATGCAATATGAAGGAAATTGAAGAAAGAGAATGAAAGAAGCTAAAGAAACATGCGACAAGTGTGGAAAAGTAGGACATAAAAAGTCACACTTTAAAACTAAAGCAAGGAAAAGTTTTGAGTCAGAAAAATAATTTAAAAAAACTAATGAAAATATGTGGATGTAAAAATGTAACTAAACACTGGTAGTGACATCACAATAATCAACAAAACAACATGAAAAACAAACAGAAAACCTTTATTAGAAAGAACTTTGAAAATTGCATGTGGCATGTTGAGTGAGAAATTATTTGTTATTAGTGAACATTGTAACATTTTATTTTGTAACAAGTGTATTAAAACTAATACTGATTTACTAAAAATACTACTAACTTATTTAGTTATGATTGGATGGAATTATTAAAGTAATAATTGTAAAGATATAAGTGGCCAAGTGACGAGTTAAAAAAAAAGACAATGTGAAAATTAAAATGATGAATTGAAAAAATGTTTTCTGGGCATTCTGTTTGATGAGTTGGATCAGAGTTCTACAATCAAAGCAAAATTTCAAGTGAAAAAATGATGCCAATATTAAAACTGCAAAATAGTGTACCATTTGCAGCCTTGAATCAAGTCAGACTTGAAAAAATGGAGGTAAATGAAAAAAAAATGGACCATTCAAAATGTGAAACACCAGCAGTGTGTAAAAAAAAAAAAAAAAAAAAAAAAATTCATATTTATTCTGATTTTTCAACTGGGGTAAACAAATGTTTCCAACCATGTAACTACTCTTTAAAAAGTTCAGAGAAAATTTTTGTGAAATTAAATAGCAGAAAATTCTTTTGAAGCTGAATCTTTCTGAAGTGCTTTTGCAAATATAATTTGAAGAACATTCAGTTAATAATGATGTATATGCACAAGAGATTGTCTAAGTTCAACCGAGTTTCTTTTGAGATAAAAAGTGGATCCATCTATATTTCAACAAACTGTGGACACTATTCTTGCAGGTTGTAATTTTGAAGTTGCTTATCTGGATGATATATTGATTAAAAGTGTATCTAAGGAACAGACTGTCAAGTATGTACAAATAATTTTTGAAAAAATACAAGAGTGCAGGTTAAAATTTGGTGAGGAAAAGTGCAAAATGGATTTGCCTAGGAGTAGCTAGGACAAATTATTGACCAAAATGGTTGCCAACCAGATCTTTTGAAGGCAAGTGCAATTAAGAGTATGCCTTCTCCAACAAATGTTACTAGATTACAAACATTTTAGGACTAGAAAATGTTTACCAAATCCATTGACCTAATATGCTGAATTTGATAGCTCTACTGAACAATTTGTTTAAAAAATGCATAAAATGGAACTAGACTGATGAGTGCCAAAAATGTTTGAAGAAATCAAGAAAATACTAGTATCAGACTTATCATTAGTGCATTATGATCCCAAAACAGAAATTGTATTGGCTTCAGATGCTAGTGACTATGGCGTAGGAGTGGTAATAAAGATGATAACAGTAACATATGCTACACATTCACTATTACTGATGGGGAAAAAAAACCCCAAAAAACTACGGCCAGATTGAAAAAGATGCATCAGCAAAGATGTTTGCAGGAAAACATTTCACAAATTTATACATGGAAGGTGTTTCCATTAACAGACCACAAACTTCTATTATCAATTTTTGGTTTAAGAAAAAGAATTCCTATGCCTACAGTGAATAGATTACAAATAACAAGATGGGGTACCGTCTTATTAAATTCTGATTTTAGAATGGAATAACTACCGTCCAAAAAAATTAGGATATATGGATGATTTATCAAGATTGATATAAAAAAAATAGTGAACTGTTTGAGGACATTATTATTGTAGCATTAAAAAGTGAACTAGAAATTTAAAAATATATTATGCAATGTAGTTCATGAATTATCAGTTACACTGGAAGAAATAAAAGTAAAAGCAGAACAAAACATGTTTATTGTGAAAATATTAAAATGACTAAAAGAAGGTAAGAAAGATAGACAATTTTTAGAATGTAATTCAGACATGATCGCTTACTTGCAACGTAATAGAGTACTGAAGTTTGAACAATATACCTGGTATATTACAAAAGTAGGTATTAAATACATTTTATAGTGGGCATAATATGCAGAATTCCACTGAACAATTTGTCGAAAAAGACAAAGTGGAACTGGACTGATAAATGTCAAAAGAAATTTTAAAAAATACTAACATCAGCCTTATCATTAGTGCACTATGATCCAAAATCTGAAATCGTATTGGATTCAGATGCTAGTGATTATGGTATAGGAGCAGTAATTCTACATAAATATGATTACGGTAACCTGAAAGCTGTCACACATGCTTTGTGGTTGCTACTAGCAGCAGAAAAAAAAAAAAACTACAGCCAGCTCGAATAAGAGGAATTAACTAATATTTGCAGTGAAAAAGATTTCACAAATTTATACATGAAAGGAATTTTTGGTTGCAGACAGAGCACTTCTATTATCAATTTATATTTGAAAAAAGGAATTCCTATGCCTACAGTGAATAGATTACAAATAACAAGATGGAGTACTGTCTTATTAAATTCTGATTTTAGAATGAAATAACTACCGTCCCAAAAAATTAGGATATCTGGATGGTTTATCAAGATTGATATAAAAAAATACTGAACTGTTTGAGGACATTATTATTGTAGCATTAAAAAGTGAAATAGAAATTAAAAATATATTATGCAATGTAGTTCATGAATTATCAGTTACCCTGGAAGAAATAAGAGTAAAAGAAGAACAAAACATTTTTAATGTGATAATAAAAAAATGACTAAAAGAAGGTAAGAAAGATAGACAATTTTTAGACTTGAATACTTATTCGCTATATGACAGAGTACTGATGTTTTTGCAAAGAAATACCTACCATATTACAAAAGCAGATACTGAACCAATATACATAATTTCTCATAAGAGATTTCATCCTTGAAATTTCTGGATGTCTCCGATGAAATTCATTTAGTATCTGCTTTTGTAATATGGTAGGTATTTCTTTGCAGAAGGGATCAAAACATTGAAATATTAGTAAAAACCTAGAGAGGTTGTGCTTCCGGTTTTCTCTTTTCCAATCTTTTCACTCTCTTTTGTTTTTTTTTTTCAACATATTACTATCCTGCCATATCAACTATTGGAGTAGATAGACTAAACTATCACCTGGTTCACACTCCACCCACATCTATTGAACAGGTGAAGAGGCCCATCCCTTGTTCCCTGTTTAGGATGTGGTTTCCGGATTTCTCTTTTCCATTTTTTTTACCCTTACGTAGCCCCCTGCGCATCAGTGGTGTTATCGCCTTGCTTGGGGTGATATGATTTAAAAAAAAAATCAAATGAACAAGCTGAATGGTTTATGGGTACTTTTAAGAGAGCTTTGAAAAAAAGAGTGAGTGAAGAAGCACTACAAAAATTCTTGAGAGTATAGTGGATAACACTGAATCCCAGTGCACCAACTGCATTTTACTGGCAGAGTTTATATTTACAAGAAAAATTGTATTGGTCTTGAAAAAGATTTTATCAGGTAAAAAAAAAAAAGAATAATAATGAATAAAAAAGACTCAACATTTTTCAAAATTGACAAGAAATTGTTTTACAGAATAAATAAAAAATGTAAAGAAATGTTGGAAACTGGAAAAATCTTTTATATGGTGAAAAGGAACAAATGGGATTTGAAATCAGTTAAAGAAAAGATTTACCAAAGAAAGGCCTGCAATAAAAAGGAAGAACCTATGCAAGTATGATATCTTTGACATACCAACACTCCAAAAATATAAAAATGTAAAATTTTAATTATTACAGTTAGCCATAAAATACCTAGTCAAACCCTGAAGAATAAGGGAGACCTAAATCTAAGCAATATTTGCTTTTTAACACATTAGAGATATTGTCATTTTATTGATGAATATAAGATCTATCTGGATTCACAAATGACAAATTATGGCTTTAAATTTTGAGTTGAAAGCTCTTAAATGTTGTAATTGATAACTTTTGAATTAGAAACCAATATATTAAAAAATCACTTTATTTGTTGAAAGAGAAGCCAGAAAAAAATCAGATCTTTACGTTAACACTTTGACTGTCAACCAGAAGATAAAACGTGGATGGCAGTTTTTATTATCATGCCAACTATGAGTCATTGCATGCTTGGCATTTTCTGATAGTTTCATCTTTGGGCACAAACAAGTTCATTCAAAATGCTACTGTTAGTGTGAAAACCATGTTAAGACTTCAATTAATGTTATAAATTAACTCATAAATTTTTTATTGTCTAAGTTGTCTATTATAAAGTTGATGCTTGAAGTCTGATTTCATAATTGACCTTTGATAGGTCAATGTGTTAACCGTTGTCTGTAATTCTATATCTGTATTTTCCTTACTTCAAATGTATTATCTTCATCTTCGTTACTTTTTTTAACATTTTGCCTGATATGGATTTCCTTAATTATCATTTTGCATCTTGTAAGGAAAGAGAGACAGGGGAAGGCAGCGGATAACATATCTGCAGGGCCTGATCAGATGGTTGACGGAATGGGGGTTAACAGGAGTAACGGGAGCAAACATACTAGAAGCCACAAGGGATAGGGAGACATGAAGAACCATGATTGCCTACGTCCTGAAAGGACAGGGCACATAGAAGAAGCCCTTAAGAATCACTAGGTTTTCTTTTTCATCCTTTTTTTTTGTCAATAGAATTAACAAAATTAAAATGACCAATTTTTTTTAAACAGGATTTATGACATTTTAAAATTATTATCCTAGATTATAAAAACTTTTTAATTTTTGTTATCTACTTGATCATGGATAGATTTTTGGTTTGTTTTCTTTGTCCTCAAAAGATTTGAGCAAAAGATTTTTTTTTTACTTTAAGATTTCAATCTATTATTTATACCAGTAGATGATATCATATTAGTAAAATATCTCATCCGTCACCCCAGCTGTTACAGGCTTAATCTCTAAGCACAAATTGTCTTGAATCACAAAATCATTCACTGCCAGATTAAGAAGATAATACAAGAAAATCTTTAATCCAGATGGCACTTAAAAGTGTGTGCCGATTTTTTGTATTCAGTATTGTTGTTGATCGCAGGAACCAATCTGTGAGCTCCAAAATCTTTATGGATAAGAGGTGTAAAAAAAATCTTTATGGATAAGAGGTGTAAGTTTCCCAATCTAGGCAATATTGTCTAGAGTTGGGCTACTGAAAAATTTGGTGGGCAATATAGGATATTTACCCTAACCACAGGAATTTAAGTGTGCTACTAGATTGACATCTAGGTCCCACCCTTTTACCATTGAAATAGTTAAATATAACCACCACTTCTACTTTAACAGTTTCTTTTCTTGCACTTCCCACCTGTGGAACTCCCTTTCGTTTACCTGCATCCCTGATAGCTACAATCTCCAAAATTTTAAATGCAATGTCCGCTGCCATTTTTTATCTTCTTGGGTCTCATTTATCTTTTATCCTTTCTTCAATAACCCCCGTATTCAGTCTTTTCTCTCACTGTAACCCCCTCCACACTAGTGATGGTCCTGAAAATATTTGAAGGAGATTTATCAAGAACCTGTATATCGCCCCACCAAAAACAACAAAACAAAAAAAAACAGGAGGCTCAATGGGAATAACTCAGTCAAATTCCTTTATAAGATACACATATCCCTGCAAACAATAAATATTTTAGTATTTTCTGTAGTTTTGAGAAGGGCCATTAACATTCAAATAGTTCTTCAGACAAAATCACATTTTTTCAAATATAAATCAGATAAAGAAAGACCAAAAACAACTGGGGTAAGTAAAATTATGAAATGACCTCAGAATTAGTTTCATTTAATGTAAAATTGTTATTACTTTTTTTATGACAGTGGCCATTTTGAATTCTTTAAAGGAAAAGTGTGTGAATGCAGTCATCTTTCCATGTGCATTGTGTTTTGCTTCAACTATTTATATATGCTGGTCAATGGTGCATTATGGGTAATAATGTCTATTGTATTATCCTAATGATTATTGGAAAGTTATGTCTCAAATTATTTTAGAGAAAAGCGAGAATACAATAAAATACTATTTACATTATTTGGATTATTATCCTAATCTTGATTTCCACTTTTATGATGTTTTGGTCTTCTTCAGATGCTAGGAATTTTGAACCAAACCCTTTATTACAATCACTGGGGTATAGCATTCTCATTCCTTGTATGAAGTCTCTTTTGGTAGTCATTAGTTATCTCCCTCTAACCTGACTCTCTAAGTAACTTGTTCTCCATTGCTGTAGCCTGATATTGAACTCACAACACTTTAGGTCAAGTCACTGGAACTAACCAATGACCACATGAACTCAATAAGATCATTGATACAGTTCACTATAGAAAAAGAGAAAACTGGTATTCCTGGATGTGCAAATAACTCGAACAGAATTGGGGTTCAAGACATTCATATACAGTAAGCCAACAGTCATCGGACAATACCTCAACTTCAACTCCCATTACCCATACAGTGTAAAGAAAGGGATTGCTCGCTGCCTGCAACATGGAGCTAGTCATAAGCAGAGACCCAAAGATATATGAACAGGAAATGGTCAGTATAAGCTGTACCCTGTAACGTAACAATTATCCAAGGTACATAACAACTTCAGTGAACATGGAAGGGAGAGTGCATCAGGATAACAACTCTCAGAAAACAGCCTTGGTCTGTTTACTCTATGTAAAGAGATTATTGGAGAAAATAGAAAGGATCTGTGGTCCATATAACATCATGATGATCTTCAGAAGTGGTTCTACACTTTTCAAGTAAGACCCTCCCCCAACAAAGAAGGACATGACTAAGGATTGTGTGTATGCCATTCCATGTATCTGTGGAAAGAAACATAAAGTAGAAACAGGTCTCCCCATTAAGGTAAGGTTACAAGAACATCTTAAGGCCATAACATGAGGGGAGACTGAAACAAATCAGGTGTAGCTGACCACATATGGAGGGAGAAAGGGGATCACTGCTCCCTATGGGATGAAGTTGAAATAATAGATAGAGAATGCCTCTGGAAACTACATAAATTTAAGGAATCAGAACATATGCTAGACTATGAAAATCTCCTAAGCCGAGCATGCATAGAGATGAGTACAATATGGGAACCAGTAATACAGCGTGCCAGAGAAATCATTAGTGTCAAAAATTACAATATGAACTCTGGTAAAAAAATAATAGAGAAAATCATTAACATAAAAATTGCAATATGAACTCTGGTAAAAAAAAATGGTTACTGAACATTAGGTTTATAAGTCCCAGAAATTCAATTGTTGTTGTCCTTAAGGAAGCATGGCCCAGTGGTTAGTTTAAGTGACTTGACCCAAAGAGTTGTGAGTTCAATATCTGGATACAGCAGTGGTGAACAAATAACAAAGAGTTGAGTTAAAAGAAAGATACCTACATGACATCTGGAAGTGGTATTGCACATGGAATGAGAATTGTGATGAAAGTAGGACAATCATATTCTTTTATTTATATTTTTTTACAATAATGTTTACCCTGTACAAGGCCCAAGATCCACTCACAGTCCAGGTTTACTAAAACTCACAAATCATGGGAAAGATAATGGTTAACCCTAGATTTAAGATTGTTGTGACTGGGGAAGCATCTTCTTGCAAGAATGGTTCCACAAGTCAGGTCTTAGTTGTGGAGTTTAGAACTAAGGAATGTAGTTTATCTAAAAAACTTTCTATTAAAATACCCCAGTGATCAAAATAAAACGTCTGGTTCAAAATTCCTAGCACCTGAAGAAGGCCAGAGTTTACAACAGCCGAAACATTGTAAACATGGTAATAAAGATGATAACAGTCTGAACAGTATAAATGACTATTACATTATTATCATCCTTTATTTTCCACAAAGGTTTTGATGATATCTGTTTTTAGATGTAGTCAGCAATTTCTCAAAGGAAAGAATTATTTGGATTTGTTAAATATTGAGCCAAAAAGAATAATTTTATTAAATTAAATCCGGAAAAATCCCAAATGATGCTGCATTTTAGATTTAGTAGAGTTTCAAAGAAAACAAACATTAGTAGAAAAACATTTTCTTCAGTAAAGTTAAAAGGGGACTGAAGGATGAAAAACAGTTGCAGAAATCATGGTGAACGACAAAATTTTCTTCATTTGCAAATAAATTTATGCGAGTTGAAAACCACAAAGCTGTAAACAGAAGGCTGAATTGGATTGAGCCAAACAATATGTCCACAAGGAAAAAAAATATTTGAAATTGCATATTTGTTGCTAGTCAATATTTTTGTTTTTTTATATTTTTTTACCTTTTTTTAATGCCATGTTCCTTCAGGACATCAGTGATCATGACTCTCCACAGTCTCCTTTTCTTTATTATCTAAATTGCCATGCATTCTTAAAGATAATGGAGTTATCTGCTACTATTTCTGTGGTTTTGAATCCAGACTAGTTCTTCTATTCAACTGGTACTTATGGCAAGGCAGTTCAGTCTAGCCTGCTATTTAATCCATAGCTAGAGGAAGAGTAGATAGATTCATGCCTTTCCAATGGGTATTTGCAGATTAAGTAAAAATTTCATCAAGTCTGTTATGCTGACTAATCATATGTGAATGACCAATATTATCTTTAAATAAAAAAGATGAAAGGAAAATATTTTTTATAATATTTGGATTAGTAAATAAGAAATGTGCACTGCAATGTTTAGTTTATGGCAAAGGAAGGCATGGGGGAAAATAATTCATCACCCATAAGGACTGTGGAAATGCTTTTGGACTATCATGACTGGAGAGTGAAGACTGTGTAGCTCCTGTTAATATATGGCAGCAGTACTTCATTTTCAGCCTGATCTGTCTCTTCTAAAGGTAAAGGAAATCAAGAGGAGTCAGATACTTACTGGACTAGTACAGGGAATCTATCATTTTCCAATTATCTTTAGTGATGGATTGTATGTATGGTTTGAGTAGGTCCCAATAGGTGCACAAAGCATAGGGTCTCCCTGAGAGAACACCCATTCATCATGGAAAAGAGAACATCCATTCATCATTATAAATAAAAGTCCAGGGTCCACTCAGTGATGAAACATCATTAGTTCAGTTTTCGTAGTTTTGAATGTAATCAGTCATTTTTTTTCTCACACTGAGTTTTTGAAGCTAGATCTGCCAAGCCAAGCTTTGGTCAAACTTCAGCAAAGCATTTTTCAGACTAGATTGTGAGGAAATTCAATAATCCATGTTGGCTCATAGATAACGGAGAAGACTTGACAGTATTTGCCTTCTTCACTGGCCTTGTTCGAGTGGAATAATTCTGCTAATATCTTGGTTGCACATCTTGACTTTGAACTCAGTGGAATAAATAAGCAACTTTTTCAGCCACTAAACTAGCCAAAAGAAAGGCTTACTAAGCTTAGCTTAGTTTGACACAAGGCTATGAGTATGCAGTACTCAATAAAGATTAAACTCACTGCAGTAGCAATGTTACAGAAGTGTGTCAAAAATGAAGGTGGTTGAATATAGTCATGCATAAAAATAGCAAGAAATCTAGGCAAGAAAATTAAAGAAATGATTAAGAGATCAGTCAGTTAAGTGCCATACATGAAACACGCTTGGGCAATCATGTCTCGAAAGAGACATGACTGACTGGGCAGAAGATTATCCTGCAGTAGGTTGCCATTGCTTTCTGTGGTAGACTGGTTGTCAGCCACGGCTACAGAACTCAATCTGTCCTGTTATTTAACCCATAACTGGAAGGAAGAGATGGATTAATACCTTTCCCAAGGGTATTTGCGCGCAAGTGAATGCAATGAATTCAACTGGAATCCGAACTCAGCTACCCGATTTCTTGTTCCGAGTTGATATCCACTGCACCACAACGCACATCCAATTGAGAGATATGCTGGATAAAATTAAAAGAAAAATTAAACTTTATCAAATGGCAAAACATGAATGATCAATATGAGAAATGATGAGTCTAGATTACAAGTGATCAGTTATTTGCATCTTTTTATACATTGAACAAATCAAATGTGGGGTGTAAAGGAAGGTTGTTTTTTTTTTAGTAGAAAGTGGTTGGTAGCACTTGAATACTGGAGGATTTTGTTTGGCTTTAATTGAAAAAAATAGTAAAAAATTTGGTGTAAATATTTTAGATTAATTTTTATTATGAACTAAATTACATGGATGATCAACTAAAACCAATGAAGAACGAAAGGAATCTTTGAAATAAGGATTAAAAGAAACGAACTGAGGACACTTTTCTAAATAAACCAGAGTATGCAATATTAATAAAAAGGAAAGCAAATTTTCTCATTTTGGGATACACTTTTTGAATACATTGGATAAGAATAGGGGTGGAAGTGAAAATAAAGGAGAAAGAGTGTAGGGAGGGAGGGAGAAATGAAATATGGTTGAAGTGAAAATGAAGGAAGGTGGTAGAGGGTAGGAGGGAAAATAAAGGGAGAGGTTAGGATGGAAATGACAGAGGGGGGAGTGGTAGGAGAAAAAATGAAGAAAGCTGAAATAGGAATAGAAAGGAAAATGGATAGCAGAAAAAAGTGGAAGTAGGTTATAAGGGGTGGAAATGAAGTAGCAAGTGGTCATAATGGGGGTAGGGATGAAAACAGAAGGGGTAGAATGGCAAATGAAGGAAGAGAGGTGGAAAAGAAAAGATCATAGATTAGAATCCCAACAAATATCAGATTGACACTAGACATAAATTATCCAGTCATTTTTTAAGGGTAATGTGCTAGTGTGTGTGCGTGTATAAATATCTAATCTAAACTTATTTATAAATGGAACTTTGTGTGTATCCGTTACCTATAGACTCCAAAAAGACTGAACCAATTCTCTTGAAAATTTACACAGTTGTACCATAAGCGTCTGCGAGTGTTCTTAGCTAGGTTTTGTGTCGAGGTACCCCCAATAAATATCGAAAATCGATAATCGAAAAAATCGGGTTATAGAAGGAGTGGTCCGATTTTAATCAAATTTCATACACTCATAGACAAAGACACAAGAAATGATATTCAGAAGTTTCAAGGTTGCAGTTCTTACAATAGTGCAGAAAATTTGATATCAATACGAGGAAATCAAAATTTGACTTACATCCATTCATTTTTCTTTCAGTCTATGGTTTCGCTTTAACTGGAAACAACTATTGCTTTTTAGTTTTTCGTGCCAACGTCCAAAGAGTCTGAGCTCCAGGACCATGGATTAGTTTTAAAGCATTCATTACACCCGAGCAATGGCGGGCTATACTGCTAGTATATATATATATATATATATATATATATATTTATATGTGTATATATTCTAGGTGCGATTGGTAAATTGTTGCAATCATTTTATTATTTCAAATATTCTTTAGGCTGCGTCTGAGCTCCAGGACCATGGATTAGTTTTAAAGCTTTCATTGCACCCGCGCAATGGCAGGCTATACTGCTAGTGTGTGTGTGTGTGTATATATATATATATATATACTAGGTGCGATTGGTAAATTGTCGCAATTAATTTATTATTTCAAATATTCTTTAGGCTGTGTCTGAGCTCCAGGACCATTAGTTTTAAAGCTTTCATTACACCCGAGCAATGCCGGGCTATATTGCTAGTATATATATATATATGATGGGTGCATAGCTGAGTGATTAGAATGTTCACTTTCCAACATGAGAGCCAGATTTGAATCTCACCAGAATCAACTGTCAGGAAGATAACTTCTTGATGTTATTAGTAGGGAGAGGTGATCCCAGGGAATAGTAACATTTGAAAGTGTTTGAAAGTCATCCCATCATTTGATACAAACCTTGTGAGTATAATTGTTTGGAAACCACTGATAGTTGTGCTAGCATGAAATCACAAGTCATCATGACCGAGGGTTTGTACTGGCCTTTAAACTGGTGATCACACCAGATTAAATGCTTTCTCTCAGAAATTGCAACTAAGGTCTGCTCAGCTTAGGTGCAATAAAACCATTATGTTGAATTTGTGGGTGTTCAACAAATGCAAATATGGCTTTGGAAAAAAGTAGTCAACAACTATAAATACAGGGCTTGATGGATAATTGTGCAAATCATGCAAAAACAAAAATAACACTGACATCTCATTTTAACATATATTTACTAAAATTAAACAAAAAATATCTTGAAATACTAAACAGTAAATTTATTCAATAAAATCACCATTGGCTTCAGCCATGTTCTCTGGACGACTTCAGAATCTCTCATGCAACACTTCTGGACAGTCTCCTTGTTTCTGTTGGTGAATGTGACTTTAATCCTTGCCTTCAGTTTTTTGGTATAACAAGAAGCTTTGTCGGTCTCTTACTCAACTGCACCCCCACCCCATAGCATAGTCAAGAGAGTTGTAGTCTGGTGGCCAGATGTAAATGGTGATGTGGTTACAGAAATTGTCTGACAACCATGACTAGATTCCCCTGATTGTGTGGCAGAGTGAAGAGTTCTATTGCCGGGCATATAGGGTCTGCCAGCAGCACTACCTTCTCAAGGCATGATGTAGGTCTCTATGTTAAGTCTGAGACTCTGTGAGAAAATGAATGGAGGGATAATGTTGGCATCACTAATGATCACTCCAGACACCATCTTAATCATCATTAAACTCATCCAACTGTTTTCAAATCCTCTGCACTTTTTTCAGATTGACACCCAGACACTTTGAAATGTTCGTATTGGTGTGAATACCAAGCTGTACAGCATGCTTGTTTTGTATTTCTGTGGGAGTAAACTGTGGCATGGTGGTTTTTTCTCACAAATGGTGCTCAACTGATTCTACTGTATGTGCCATCAAACAAATAACACACATGCATGAAATTAAAAATGTAATATGGTGACAATTTACCCATTGCACTATATATATATATATATATATATATATATATATATATATATATATATAAAATTTATTTTATCTTGTTTTCACTTCTGTCACCACAGTGGTAAACTTACAAATTCTGACAGCAAGGATCTGCCACATTTTTCTTTTTCTTCTTCTCTTCCATTTGTTTTTTCTTTACAGATACAAATTAATTTATTTTGCCATTATGTTTCATTATCGATAATGAGATAAGTGTTAAATTCATTCATTAAAATGGTCATCCTATTTGGGATAATTGAAATTTTTTTATATATAATCATAAGATATAATGATATAAGAAATCATTCTCTTTTGAACATCTAAATGACAGTCTATGTGTATATGCTAACTTAGACATATTTTATATATATATATATATATATACACACAATAAACTAAATCTAAAAGTGAGCCAAAGTATTGTTGGTACGTAGTAATATATATATATATATATATAATGTCTAGGTTAGCATACATACACACACACACACATATATATATATATATATATATATATATATATATATATATTTATTTAGTGTATCGAGGCAGCAAATAATTTTCTAAACATATATTGTTTAAATATAAGAGATATGTTGGAGAATTTTTGTCTTTATTTTCAACTGAAATTAAAGCCAAAATACGATATTTAGAACTGCTCATGATTAAACATAATAGACATTCATTGTCTCTTATATTTAACAGTATATGTTTAGAAAATTATATATGTATATATATATAAAATGTCTAAGTTAGCATATATATATATATATATAAAATGTCTAAGTTAGCATATACACATAGACTGTCATTTAGATGTTCAAAAGAGAAGGATTTCTGCTTTAGCAAATTCTGACTTGATACTTTCCTATTTTCTTTGATATGCCGTTAAGAGGATTATTAATGTCATCAAAATCTTTTTGAAAAGAACATTAATTATCTGTTAAAAAAGCAAAGATCAAGTCTCACATTTATAATAATGATGACAATGATTGTAACCTTAGCAGTTATGTCACTCTTCTCCTCACTACCACCTCCATCACCCAAATCTCTTTGACAGGTGAGTAACATAATTACCTGTTGCAAATCTTTTATCGCTTGAATTGATATATCGCAAACCTCTCTTTCACCTTCTGGGCAGAGAACAGTTTACCTAAATCACCTGTTTTCCTGCCCTCAAATGTAAATCATTGTCATTCTGCTTGAGACCTAATTCTCAAAAACAAAACACTCCCCTATGATTTTAAATACCCTTACATATTTTCCAGAACAGCTTAGTTAATTTTCAACAGGTACAACTGAATTAGTATTTACAACTTTGTAAATGCACCTTATTAAAACTAGCATAGTAGCCATAAAAAAAAATCAAAAGATTATTTACCATATTTCAAGGTGTACAATAGGCACCTCAAATTTCACAAAGAACTTCTACTTCTACTATGTGCCCTGTCTCTTCAGGACATAGGTGATCATGGTTCTCCACGTCTCCCTATCCCTTGTGGCTCTTAGTATGTTTGCTCCTGTTACACCTCACAACCCCCATTCCGTCATCCACCTGATCAGGCCCTGCAGATATGTTATCCACTGCCTTCTGTCTCTTTTTCCTTCTATCTGGCCAGTCAGTATCAGGTTCTCCAAGCTCTCCTTCCTCATTGCGTGTCCCAGGAACTTCAGTTGTCTCTTCCTGATGCTTAGTATTAATTTCCTTTTTGTTGCCATTCTTTCCAACACCTCATCGTTGCTTGCATGCTCAGTCCACGATATCCGCAGCATCCTTCTGTAGAACCACATTTCTGCTGCTTCCAGTTTTGTTCTCATTTTCGATGATGTTGTCTAGCATTTACTGCCATATTGAAGAACTGGCATCACATAGCAATCCAGCACTAAAAATCTAATATTCAATTAATGATTCACCCGTACTTTTTTTTTGTATTTTAACATTATTTTGATTTCTATATCATTATAATTGTTTATATATTTCATACTGCAGTCATTTAACATGTCAGACATTTGGGTCTTTAAATGTCAGTTTTGCAATATTAATCCAACTGCTAGGAGATTTAGAGTGATTTCTAGAGGAGCATTTTTTTCATCTTTTTAAATAGTGCACCTCTATCAAGCAATAGTACCTGTTAGCTGTGCACTTATCCTAAGATCAGAGTGTAGTATCTGGGTAGATTGATTAGGTAGTTGGAAATGTTAGCATTCTGACTATGAGGTCAAGGTTTCAAATCGGTCTTCATGCTGATTGCTTTATAACATTGTCCTGAGTAGCTGGTCTCAACATGCAACATCATTAGAAAATACCAGAAAAGCAAACCACAGTTTGACCCAAACCTTGTGAGTAAAATTGGATGAACAAAAGTGCTAGAAAAGTTGTCAGTGGTTGAGAGGCAAAAGGAAATTCTTCAGTCATTTTATCTAAAGACTAGCAGTATAGCCCGGCGTTGCTCGGGTGTAATGAAAGCTTTAAAACTAATCCATGGTCCTTTTGCAAGGTAAGATTAGGTTTTCTCCTTTGTTGCAATATCTACCATTAAAATGAATTCTTTTTTATCATTTATCACAGAGTTTTTGTCTATATTTGAGATGAGGTATTGTAGGTATTCATGTTTTTGGAACTGTTATCCTCATCTTTGTTATATTTATATTTTGGCCTTGTTCAATTGATTAGAATTTTGAACTGAACCTTTTATTTCAATTACTGGGATGTGTCATGCCACTTCCGGATGTCTTATCTCCATTTAACTCTCATTTCAACTCTCTAAGTTTTTGTTCACCACTGCTGTAGCCAAGTATTGAACTCATAACTCTTTGCGTCACTAGATCCATCCAATAATTTTATCCACTGGGTTATGTGTCTTTGGTTTTTATACTTCCTCCTTTCCTTACATGTATACATTACAATATCACAATAGGTTTTTTTTTCAGTTTGTATAGAATTATTTATGAGTCTGTGAGAAGTAAGGTAATCTGTGTTAGTGAATTCTGGTAAAGATATTAAAATCTAGAAAGTGTTACACATGTCATAAGTGTGGAAGGCTGAATAAATGTCAATAGATAAATTATTCAATGTATTTAATAATGTTGCAAAAAAAAATATATATATATATATATATATATATATATATATACTATTTTATAAAGGATTTTTGATTATTAGCTTGGATGATACATATTTCACCGCTTTGATATTCTTAACACGGCTGGTCAGATCCCAAGGGTACAACAGTAGGCAATCAAAATATCACACCCCCCCAAAAAATTTCTTCTCTTTTATTTAATTCTATGTAGACACCCACATGTCCATATTAGGACAGACATTTGTGATGGTTATATATGAAAAGGTTTTCATACATTCGGATAAGGGCGTCTACAGAGAATCAAATAAAAGAGAAATATTTTTTTCTTTTCTTTTTTGGGGGGGGGGTGATATTTCGATTGCCTGCTGTTGTACCATTTGGATCTGACGAGCCGCGTTAAGAACATCAAAGTGATGAAATATGTATTACCCAAGGTAATAATCGTAAATCCGTTATAAAATATTACTCTGTTAAATAAATGAATTTAACATTGAGTTCTCTCGAGTTTGTCTCCTTTGGAATTTACCTGGATTACATACCAAGTGTACAATGTTATATATATATTTTTTATAAACATTTTCATTTGATGATAAAACTTTTCTGCAGATGAACATACCGAAAATAAATTATTCTTTCCATATTGTTTAGGTTTTAAAACTACAGGATATGAAATTTGCAATCCTGAACATAGAATTTGTGTAAAATATTACCTTGAACGGTAAAGTTATAATTGACAAATATAATTCGGCTGTGAATGGTGGCAGCAGAGTGTAACAACAAAGGCTTGAAAGGCAATAACCTACAAAGATATGACTGACAAAAATATTCCAGCCCTGAATGGTGGTGAGGATGGGTGCAACATCAAAAGAAACACAGATGATGGCTGACAGAGATATAATTGACAAAAATACCTGGCCATGGATGGTGCTGGCAGAGTGCAACAATCGGCTTGAAAGGTAATAGTTGGTAAAGATGATTGACAGATGTATCTGGCCATAGGTGACCTCAATTAAGTGATGGCCCCTAAAAGCAGAAGGAATTTTGGGTTATATAAGTCTGGGGTTTCTGGCTAAAGAAGAGAAGATGAAGAGGGAGACAAAGATTCCTCGCTGGCTTCTGACTCCTGACAACTCTCGTGTATGCATGATCTCTTTTGTAAGAGCCGGATCAAATAAAAAATAAATACTTAACATTTTCAAGAGCTCGCTGAATCAAAAAATGTTTTAACTTTACAATAGACAGACCAAACCCCTAATAATGTTTTATCTTTACAAGATACAGATCAAACAAAAAATGTTTTATCTTTGCAAGAGCTGGATCAAAGAAAAAAAATATTTACCTTTACAAGAGCCAGATCAAACCAAGAAATGCTTTAAGTGTCAGATCAGATCAAAAATGACTTTATTTTTACAGGAGCCAGATCAAACATAAAAAAATGTTTTATGTCTACATGCACCAGATCATTGAGCTAAAAAATGCTTCATCTTTACAAGAACCAGCTCAAACAAAAAAAAACAAAAACTTTTTCTATACAAGAGCCAGATCAAATGAAAAAAAAGCTTTATGTTTACAAGACCCATATTAAATAAAAAATGTTTTGTCTATAAAAAGCCAGATAAAAAAAAAATTGCTTTATTTTTACAAGAGCCAGATCAAACCAAGAAATGCTTTAAGTGTCAGATCAGACCAAAAATTGCTTTATTTTTACAAGAGCCAGGTCAAACCAAGAAATGCTTTAAGTGTCAGATCAGACCAAAAATGGCTTCATCTTTACAAGAGCCAGATCAAACAGAAAAAAACCCCCACAGATCCTAATTTTCCAGTCACAATAGAATTTGTAAATATCTTTGTCGCCCTATCGGTAATGAACTCTTTTCCACCCTAATGCTTCTAAAACGAAGCTGCTATCATAGATAATCGCTCCTACCACCCATTAGCATGGAACAGGCTTGCCTCCCTGAGAGTAAAACTACACCTCCTTGGCTTCACACTCTCAGCGGACCTCAAGTAGAATGACTATATCGAATCCATTGATAAATCCGCTGCTAAGAAGGACTGGTCACTGTGCAGTGCCAGGAAGTTTTTTCAATCCTGTACATATATAAATCTACCATTCACCCATGTATTGAATACTGTCGCCACATCTGGTCAAGTGTCCCTCCCATTCACCTCGGGCTTCTTGACAAAATCCAACGAAGAATCAGTAATGTGATCAATACCGACTTGGCAGCTCGGCTGTAGATGCTCTCTCACCAGTGTGACGTGGCTTCCCCGTGCCTCTTCTGTGAATACTTCCACGGCTTCTGTTCCAATTAACTTAAATCACTGGTGCCTCCTAGGTATGAATTTACATGAGCTACTAGATTAGCAACTAGGACCCACCCTTTCACAGTGAAACTGATAAAATGTAGCCGTAATTTCAACTCTAACAGCTTCTTTTCACGCACTTCCCACCTGTGAAATTCCCTTCCATATGATTGTTTCCCCGACAGCTACAATCTTCAGGAATTTAAATGTAAGGTCAATAGACATCTTCTATCACACTAACTCGCATCCATTCTCACAAGCTTTTTTTCATCTACTCCACCCCTATTCTCAGTATTCTCATCCGTCTATTACTCTCCTCCTGACATTTCCGATAACTAACCCCACTTTTGCATCACTTTCCCCTATGTAACACCCTGCATAACAGTGGCAGTAGAATGCCTTGCTTGGGGTGAAATGATTAAGAAAAAAAGATAAAACATTGCAAGCCTCACACTATTGGTCTTTCATGGTAAATGTTTTGACAAGGCACACTCCTCCTTTGTTTCAGCAAACCTGGCCATCACAACTAAGGCCCACCATGCCATGTACGCCGGAGGAAAGCATCTTTATTACTTTCATATTCCATTTGTAAGATAGAATTTCCATTTGAACAGATATTTTTCATGAATCACTGCTTTATAAAGCAACCTCCCGAGATAATGCTTTCCCAATTACTAACCTCTTCAAGTCCAGTGTTAACCATTATCTTTCCTACATATCCTAATAAATTGCACTACTTATATTCTCAAACCAGTAACCAATAATCTTGAGTGGCACTTGGGCTTCCACTGGGCAAACAATTAGTAAAAAAATATAGCAAAATTCATGAATTAGTCCAAAATAATGCCTAAAAGTTGAAAGTTGAATCTGTTAAAAATGTTTTTATTCATCCAACCTCTCTCTTATGAATGACCATTATTTTTTCCAACATTTCAACTTTCAAAATTTTCTCTTATCAAAATCAAATTAGGAAAAAGATTAATGGCTTTCAACTATGTGGAATAAATGCATAGATGCTGAGATTAAAATTTTTCATTGAATTTTTTGATGATTTTCAATTCAATTTCATTTCTCTAACCTATTAAAGCCCACCATTCTCAAAATTAATGGACTATTGGTAGAAGCCTATAATTAATACCAGATTTTATGATGGATATTAACCAGTTAAATAAATCAAAAGTTTTGTCTATATTGAGATTTGATTTTCTGTTGGGGTTGCAAAATATGTATCTTTCCAATTGATAAGAAAATCTTTTGCAATAAGCACACATGTATAAACCTTTATATTAACAATCTGTGCAAGAACCTCCTCAGGTCTCAATTATATGTTTATAATAAAAAATACAATGATCATTCATTCATTATATTGACTAATTTTGGCCACTAGATTTTTGGGAAAAATCTCATAATGCATACAAATTTTGGCCTAAATTTAATATTTGTTCAAATTTTATCTGGTTCATATCAATAAAAACAAGAATTTATATAGCTTACATTGTTTTAAAAACACAATTTATTCATCAACACGTTCACACAGGAGAAATTCAACAAGTTTGCAATGAAAATAAGCCCACACAAGAATAACCCACTAAACAAAAACATATTCCAGTGGCAGGTGCTTCTTTCTTTGTAACAGTGGCATGAAAAAAAAAAGAACTGGGCATTACTAGTGTGTCCACATGTGTGGCCTATAAAAGATAGGCAGCAAGGAAGGTGACATTCATTTTGAAGAAGAACAAAACAACTCAGAAAATGATGGAAACACATATTTATTTCACTAAACCTGTCAGGCTGTCTATCACTGACACAGCAGTGAAATTGATTAAACTGTGTTTAACATTAATGTAGGTATTTTTTTTATCTCCTGATTTAAATTTTTTGTTACATATTAATTAGTTTGAAGCAGAGATATAACTTAATTTCAGTCATAATGCTCCAAATATGGCAATCCACATAATGAAAGGGGGAATTTTAATATTTAGTTCTCATGTATAATCCAGATATCTCGAGACTCATTGTCATAGGGGTAACACATGTACAACAGCTGCAGGAGAAGGAGCATTTCTTTGGGCATGAAAGCCTGACAAAGCCCTTCTCCAAGTTGGTTTGAATTCGGTTTTTTCATTCTCCTGGATTGATTGCCACCTGAGGCTTTAGAACTCAGTCTGTCCTGATATTTACCCATAGCTGGGGGAAGAACAGATTCATGCTTTTCCCAGAGATATTAGCACATCAGTGAATGTAATGGATTCAACTGAAATTTGAACTCAGCTTTCCAATTCCTCAATCTGAACTGCTATCCATTACTGCTCCTTCTTTAATAGGCACCCACCAAAATTCAAGTTTTATCCAGAAAAAAACAGTGTGTTATACACAAATAATTACAATAATTAAATTGTGACTAAAATATGTGGCCAGAGGCTGGGTGTTAAGCCAAATCTCTTATCTTTGATTATCAAGGAAAACAAAATCTTCTCTAGACAGGGAAGTGTGGGGGCAACACAATTTTTATTTTCCCAAACCCCACGTATACAAAAATAATAATAAATATTGCATATGTATTAACTTGAGAGAAATTCAATAACAACAATGCAAAAGGCAATAACAACAAAAATAAAATAAGCTTTCAAATATATACAATTGCTTTTTCAGATGAATGGTTAAAAATAGATTCAAACAAATTAAGCCTGTTGGTCTTAGTGAGGGCTATACTTCTTTGACCCTTGTAAACTGCAGCTACAGTATCACAAACAAAAAACTTTATCAAATAAAAGAAACTACATCAGTTGAGAAATAAAACCACCTAAAATAGCTGTCACATGAAAGTTGAAGTGAAAATAATTTTAATGATCTACACTATTTAAAACATCATTTCAAGGCAATAAAGACACTAAGATGCAAGTAGAGGTAATAAGTGTGAGAAAATAAGAAAAAATGCACTACTAAGAAGCGAGAAAAATGAAAGAACAGAATTAAGACAGAAGATGACGATTGACATCGAAGTTAAATTTTTGAAAATTAAATTTGACTGAGAAGCAAGAAGAGAGTTCCACAAGTGAGAAGTGCAACAGAAGAAACTGTTAGCATAAAACATGGTTACATCTATCCATTTCCAGTTTCCCTATATAGAAATTTACTCGAGCCACAAGATTAGCAACTAGGTCCCACCATTCTACTGTGAAACCAATAAACTGTAAATGCAAATTCTACTCCAGCAGCTTCTTCTCTTGCACTTCCTGCCTGTGGAATTCCCTTTCATTTACTTGCTTTCCCGACAGCTATAATCTCCAAGAATTTAAATGTAAAGTCAATAGTCATCTCCTATCTCACTAACCTTCATTCTCTCTCTCATGCTCCTTTCTCTGTCCACTCCACACTCATCAGTATTCTCATCCTTCTCTTACCCACTTCCTGACACCCCCTATAACCTGTCACTCTTTCTCATAACTTTCCTCCAATGTCAAAATGCATTGCTTGGGGCAATATGATTATAAAAAAGAAAAAAAAGTTTCTATACATTTATATTCTAGAGACTGTAAATAAATCTAAAAGACATGCACGTGTAGCTAATCAGTATTTTATTGATTGGTTGGTTTTCTATGGCTTGGCAACTGGCAAGAAATTATAATATGGATAGAAAGTGAGGGATCAATTCTACATTACAATCAATATATATAAATTGATCCCTCACTTTATGGCCAAAGTCTTCCTTCTCTTACCCACTTCCTGACACCCCATATAACCTGTAACTCTTTCTTATAAACTTTCTCCTGTGTAACACTCTGCAAAACAGTGGCATTAAAATGCCTTGCTTGGGGACAATATGATTATAAAAGAAAAAAAAAATGAGGAGACCTTGCCACTAATAATCTTGTAGTACAAAATTATTTATAGAAAAGACACAGTGAACGTGATTGAAGATGAGATGCCAGGGTAGTAGAATTGTTAAAGACAATTTGTATTGGCTTAGATGTAAGTTTTAATGAACTCTGAATACAAGCAGAATTCTCTTGAATAAATGTATAGAGGGCAGATCCATTAATGGGGGAAAATGGATCATATCACAGCCATGTCAGAATCAATGACATTGTAGATTTTTTTGTATTTTTATCCAGAATCTTTAAATATATAGCAAGAGCACCAGAACAGATGTAGCAGTAATATTCAATGCAAGGATGAATGGTAGACTTATAAATATATAAGACAGAGTCAAACAAGAAAAAATGTCTTGCCTGATACAGTGAACCAATTTACCTAGCAATTGATTCAATATAATCTTTTCACTTCATGTTAGTGGAAAACTTCTCTTCTTAGGAGGTTAGCATCAGTGATGAAAAGTAAAAAGGGTTCCCTTAAACAATTAAGAGTGATCAGTTTTGGTTTAGAGGTGTTAAAATTAACAAGCCATTCCTTGCCCCAGTTAACAAAAGAAAACAAATAATTTTTTGGATCAGCTGCCAATTGGACCTTATCAAACCACTCAGACTTACCATTAAGGAGAGATAAATGGTTGTATTAAAATAGATACTGAATTGAAATCTGAAGACATCAGGAAGCTCAGTGATGAAAATTAGGAATAACATGAGTTCAAAGATAGAGCCCTGGCAGATACCTGCTTTAATTCAAAAAGATATAGAAGAGTGACCATTCAGAACCACTTTCATTTTGTGATTTGATAAAAAAGACTGAAGCAGTTCAAAATTTAATCCAGAAATACCATTCAAATTGAAGAGCATTATATACAAAACTATCAAATTACTTTGAGTTATCTAAAGAAATGACTTCAGTGTCACCATTCTTATCTGAAGTTTAATAAACTCTTTCAGCAATAATCATTAATATATCAGCAATTGACTTAGAGAAGTGAAAGTCATACTGTTTATCTGAAAGAAAACTCTGCAAGGTGAGATGCTTAACCAGTTCACAGTTGATTAAAGCCTCTAGTATTTTGCCAAAAAGAAGCAGTAAGCTAATAATCTGAAAGAATGATCAATTAGTTTGAGTTTTTAGATAAAAAAAACAAAAGATTTCAAACAAACAGAAAATCAAGAAGCTAACAGTTTTCTGCATCTCACTTGTGAAACTCTCTCGTGGCTTCTTTCCAGTCAACTTTCATTTTCAAAATTCAAATGCAATGTCAATTATTATCTTCTGTCTTGTTAATTCATATCCTTTTATTGTTTTCTCTTTTTAATGTTTTCTTTTTCACATATTCTCTAACATTCAGTATCCACTTGCATCTTAGTGGCTTTATTGCCTTGCTTGTGGTGAAATGATTTAAAAAGAAAATAGCAATTTCTAAATAGTAGATTTATTTTTAATCCAACATTTCTATTACTTCAAACTTATTGTTTTCTTGAATGTACTGGACAATAGACATAATGAACATTGTTTAAAATAAAAACAAAATATCTTTTTCAAACACAGGTAGCCACTAAAAATAATGTTTGAAGTAGTTTATATGTGTTTGAGAGAGAGAGAGAGAAATACAATAGGAGTCACAAAAGTAAGCATTTAAAATTATGAAAGAACTAGCAGTAAAACCTGGTGTTGCTCGGGTGTAATAAAAGCTTTAAAACTAATCCATGGTCCTGGAGCTCAGACTCTTTGGACGTTGGCAAAAAAGACTAAAAAGCAATAGTTATTTTGAGTCAAAGCAAAACCGTAGACTGAAGAAAAATGAATGCAAGTCAAATTTTGATATCCTGGTATCAATATCAAATAAGTTTTTTTCATCGTAAACTGAATTTTGAAGGCTAAATAAGTCCTCTGAGTAAATGGTATCATGGCTGAGACTAAGAACTACAATTATACCTACTTAGAACCAAACCCAAAGCAAAAACTAAAATAAAAGGGCTGAAAAAATACAGACATACAGGCAGATAAACAGACACACACAAACATCTTGCCTTTTCTATATATATATATATATATATATATATATTATCAATTTTCTGCACTATTGTAAGAACTGCAACTTTGAAACTTCTGAATATCATTTCTTGTCTTTGTCTATGAGTGTATCAAATTTGATTAAAATCGGACTACTCCTTTTATAACCCGATTTTTTCGATTTTCGATATTTATTGGCACAAAACCTAGCTAAGAACACTCGCAGACGCTTATAATACAGCTGTGTAAATTTTCAAGAAAATCGGTTCAGCCATTTTGGAGTCTATAGGTAACAGACACACACAGATACAAAGTTCCATTTATAAATAAGTTTAGATTTAGATTAGATATAACAAATTGTATTTCAAATAAAATCACAACTTTTGCTTGAGCAAAGGTTCATGATTTGGTTCAATATAAAATTAAAACCCTTGATTCTGACTTTTATTACATACTTGCACTTCACTCAGATACCAGTTCTGTCTTGTTTTCTTTTATCTCGACCTGGTGAAGCAGAAAAAAAAATGATATATTCATAATATCACAAGATACTATGACCTAAGGAGGATTTTATTTTCCAATACTGAGTAGGTTGTGTGTGTATATATATATATATATATATATACACACACACACACACACACAGGCATACACATGTTTATGCCCCAGAATAATGTTACTTTTTCTGTCATCTGCTAACAGATGGTTTCTGATTTCTATTTCATGAGAATTTTGGTAATACAATCTAAATAAGAGATGGTCCTGATATCTTTATCCATTCCACTTTTACCAAGTTAGGAGTGCTCTGTTTTAGACATAGAAATTATTTAAGGTTTATGTTGTAATCTAAAAAGAATGAATGAGTGAGAAATAACAAAAATGGAGGTTGGAAAATGAAATAGTAATTTTTATAACATCAACAAAATACAATACTCGCCAATTGCGTGAAGTAGATAACCACTGCTAGGGGTGAACTGCTAAACAGCAATATAGGTAAATGTGGCACAAGGCCTTCTTAATGTGGGTAATCTGAGCCATATAGCTTGGGCAAAAATTGAATGTCTACTTTTCCCCAGACAAGACTATACCTTTTGGTGGAGCCCTGCCTGAGCAACACCTTTCCCGAAAACAGAGTCCGACCATGTCTGAATCGTGTCTGAGCAACATTAATTGCTAGACAGCAATATAATTCCTGTCACAATAGTGTCCAATGTATTTATGAAGATTTTGGCATAGTCATTCATGTAAATATATAACAATTTATGATATGAAACCTTTTCATTCATTGCATATTTGAACTCATGAATATCTTTGTCATTTGAGACTAGAAAGAGCGGTAGGTTTTTTGAGAATCATTGGTTTTCATGATGGATGAAAACTGTACATCATAAAAAATGATAATATAGAATTTAAAAGAAAATAAATAAAAAAAAGCATACAATGGCTTTTCTCATTATTTTACAGCATATAAAAGTGATGAAAAAATCTTTTTGTTCACAGTATTTTTTGCATAGTTCTTTCTGAAATTAGAGTGTGTCTATTTTATTTTTTACTTACTCATACAGCAAGAAGATATGTTTCAAGAGTCACAGTGAAAGCCTGAAATTGTGGATAGTATAGAAATCCTTTTTCTTATATATATATATATATATACACACACATAATACATACCTAGGATTAATTTTAATTAATTCAGTAAATGAACAAATAATAAAATAGAACAATTATAAAAATATACTATAATGAAAGTAATGTGATAAAAAAATTTGTTCTTACTATTGATATTATTAGCTAAAAACAAAATTAACAACAGTTACTAATAATAACTTGGATGTGTGTTGTGGTGCAGTGGATATTGGCTCGGAACGAGAAATCAGGTAGTTGAGTTCAAATTCCAGTTGAATTCATTGCATTCACTTACGCGCAAATAACCTTGGGAAAGGTATTAATCCATCTCTTCCTTCCAGTTATGGGTTAAATAACAGAACAAATTGGGTTCTGTAGCCTTGGCTGGCAACCAATCTACTGCAGAAAGCAATGGCAACCTACTGCGGAATAATCTTCTGCCCAGTCAGTCATGTCTCTTACGAGACATGATCACCCAAGCGTGTTTCACATATGGCATTTAACTGACTAATAATAAAATAGAACAATTCTACCAATACTAATGCACCCATGCTGCCAAAAATTACAGCAATGATAAAAAATTTGCAATTAAAATAAAGGCCAATGAACCATTTTATAAACCAGTTCCCTTCGTATCTTTTGACATTCACTGGTTTTGATGATTCATTTGTTAGTCCTGATATTATTTAAATTGATTTTTCACTCAATATCTTTTCATGTTAAAAATTTTGTGTAAAATATAACAGTGAAATAGAAATAGTTTTGAAAAGAAAAAAAAAACAACAGAATGGCAAAAACAGCAATGACAAATCCTATTTCAGGATCAAGTTGAAGCAAAATGTCCACTTAACAGACAAAGGTAACTGTGCACCTCACATGATAGTCTTGAGCAAATAAAACTGCAATCTAAAAATATGAGATTAAAGGAATTGATTAAGTAAATGATTAATTTGGGAAGTTGTCTAAATGCAGATAAACTTTTTATTTGTTTAGATTATTAAAATGACTAAGGAAATTTATAACTCATAAATTTAGTGAGTTAAGTTGATGAAGGTGTTTGACAAAATACGCTACAAAGAATTGATAGAAATGCTCAGCAACCTTGACATATTTGGGAAAACAGAGTAATCAAGAACATCCACTGGTAGCAAACCCCCTGCATATGGACAGGAATCGAATTCAGCAGATATACAAAGATAGAAAGGGGCATATGAAAACGATATCTTTTCACTGGATCAATTTAACTTGTACAGCAAAACTATCATGAGGACCCTAGAAGTTATGCCAGGATTCAGCATCGGTGGCAACAATGTGAACGACATAAAATACACAGATGACACAGTGCTGTTGGCAGACATGGAAAAGAAACTACAAGAGCTCCTGAAAAATGTAGATGAAGAAAGTTAAAAAAAAAGGACTAGAAATAAACTACAAGAAAACTGAATGCATGATCATCAGCAAACAGAAGAGCCCAAAATGCCAATTACAGGCGGAGAATACTAAAATCAAACACGTACAAAAATTTAGATACTTGGGAAGTTTTCAAACAGAAGATGGAAAGTGTGACAATGAGATTCAAATGTGAATTGGCATGGCGAAAGGCTCATTCCAGAAGCTGAGTAAAGTATTAAGAGACAGGAAAATTTCACTAGAAACAAAGAGAGTACTGGATTGCTATCTGATGCCTGTTCTTCAGTATGGTAGTGAATGCTGGACAATCTCATCAAAGATGAAGGAAAAACTTGAAGCAACTACAGAAGGATGCTGCTTATATCATGGTTGAGCGTGATGAGGTTTTGGAAAGGATAGAAATAAAAAGAAAATTAATACTGAGCATCAGCAAAAGTCAGCTAAAGTTCCTGGGACATATAATGAGGAAGGAGGGCTTAGAGAATCTGATACTCACAGATCAGATAGAGGGAAAAAGAGACAGGGGAAGTAGCAGGTAACATACTTGACAAGCCTGGGCAAGTGGATTGCAGAGTAGGGTTTGGGTGGGGTAACAGGAGAAAGTGTGCTAAAAGCCACCAGGGATAGGGAGACATGGAGGGCCATGATCACCTACGTCTTGAAGGGATAAGGCACACAGAAGTTGATTTACCTCCCTTTCCCTTACAGATCACTGAAAATATATAAATATATATTAATATTATTATACAGTGTGATTGGGCTGGCAAACAAAAATTGCACGGGATGAAAATTTTGTAAAGGGAAAGAGCATTGAAATGATATGATTGTTGTTGTTGTGACTGATGTTTGTTGTTTGAGGAGAAAAAAAAAGAAAAAACTAAAAACTAAAATCAAATTAAAAACATCTATAATACCATATAAGTGACAAACACATCTGGATTTGTTAAAATGATATTGATAAGGTTTCCACATGCTAATACTAAGAGCAGAAGAAATGTTAATGAGTTTATAGTAGCTTGTATAAATTAAGATTATTATAAAAAAGAATTTAAGCAGTGCAAGGATTATAGAACAATAAGCCTGATCAGCCACCCCAGCAAGGTCATACTCTGTATTATCATCAACCTGATGAAATCCAATGCTGAAGAACAATTTTCAAAAGAGCAGGTTTTAGACCTGGACAGAGCACAGTGGAATAAATTTTCACCTGTAGGATCCTCATCAAGAAACATCTGCCAAACTAGAGGAAACTGTTCCACAATTTCATTGATTTCAAAAAAACATTTAATTGGGTATGGCATGATAACCTCCGACGTATCCTCAGAAGATTCAACGTAGAAGAAGGGCTCAATTCATCCAGGCCATCTATGACTATGTGACCGAGTGGAAGAATTTTGGCAGACAACTATCAGAATTAGACAGGGAAGTCTACTCTAACACTCTTTAACCTGTTTCTGAAGAGAAATTTGCAGGAAATCCTTAACACTTCTCTCTCAGTGGTAAAGCTGTAAGCAACCTGCATTTTGTAGACAATATTGATCTTATGGCAGGTAGTAACAGTGAGCTGCAAAACTTGACCAACAAACTCATTGAAAGAATCATCGCATATGGAATGAAACTCAAAACAGAGACGTTCAAAGTAATGATGAACAGCACAAGCAACATAATACTTGGGAGCAACAAGTATTACAGGTGCCAAAAAAGGCACCTGTAATGCAGAAATTCACACACACAAATCGCCCCAGCCATGATAGCCAAGCTGGAATGAATATGTAAGAGCAACAACAGTTTCCAAACCAAGTTCAAGCTCTACAAATCACTGGTTGCATCCATTCTGTTCTACAGGGGTGAGACTTGGACACTCCTGGTTGAGGCTGGAGAATGAATCCTGGCATTCAAGAAGAAATGCTTGAAGATCCTCTGCATCTCTTGCTGCAATTGCAAAAGCAATGACTATCTGCGGAGCAAGGTCAAAAGTCTTGTGAGCCAACAGGAATTTCTCATCACTATTAAGTGTCAAAAAAGGTCATGTTTTGGGCAGGTCACATGGCATAAAGTCACATGGCAGGTCTGCAAGGCTATCATGCAATGAAAGTGAACACAAGCAGCGATGTCAATGCAAAAGCTGCAGACAATGTCAAAGAGTGGTTGGACATGCCAATGTTGAAACTCCTGAAAGTAACCCCCAACAGATCCTCCTGAAAGGGGGTCGTTTGTTACTTCTGGCCTTGAGTTACCCCCCAATGAATGAAGTAGTTAAGGGACTAATGATGATGAAAATGATATTAGTAATATGAAAAGTAAGTTGATTGAGGTTCTATGAAATGTCAAATGATAAAAGTAAAAAAAAGAACCAAGTTAGAGTGAAATTATATCCTTTATACTGTAGGAATATTCAAAATGTAACAATTAAAATGGCTAGTGTTTAAATATTTCAGAGGTATGTAAAAATCTAAATTTATTTATAAATGGAACTTTGTCTGTGTGTGTGTGTCTATTTCCTATAGACTCCGAAACGGCTGAACCGATTTTCTTTTACACAGTTGTACTATAAGCATCTGCAAGTGTTCTTAGCTAGGTTTTGTGTCAAGGCATCCCTGATAAATATTGAAAATCAATAATCGAAAAAATCAGGTTATAGAAGGAGTGGTCCGATTTTAATCAAATTTGATACTCATAGACAAACACATAAGAAACGATATTCAGAAGTTTCAAAGTTGCAGTTCTTACAATAGTACAGAAAATCGATAATATATATATATATATATATATATATATATATATATATATATATATATATAAAAGGCAAGATGTTTGTGTGTGTCTGTTTATCTGCCTGTATGTCTGTATTTTTTCAGCCCTTTTAGTTTTTGCTTTGGGTTTGGCTCTAAGTAGGTATAATTGTAGTTCTTAGTCTCAGCCATGATACCATTTACTCAGAGGACTTATTTAGCCCTCAAAATTCAGTTTACGGCAAAAAAAAAAAAAAAAAATCAAAATTTGACTTACATGCATTCATTTTTCTTTCAGTCTATTGCAACTATTGCTTTTTAGTCTTTTGTGCCAATGTCAAAAGAGTCTGAGCTCCAGGACCATGGATTACTTTTTAAGCTTTCATTACACCCGAGAAACACTGGGCTTTACTGCTATTGTCACATAAAACAAGGATCAACATAAGAATTAGCAATGTTATAAGCCCTCACCTAACATCTCTTCATCAATCACTTTCCCACCAACATAATGTAGCTTCCCTAGATGGTATCTGATAAACTTTCTTCTATGGTACCTTGATTTTATGAATTTAAGTACAGTACTAGATTGGCAGTAAGTTCTCCTCATTTTATAGTTGAAATGGTTAAACCTAACCATAAGTTCTATGCTAATAGTTTCTTCACTTGAACTTCTTGCTTCTCACTTTCTAGTCAAATTTGATCTTCAAAAATTTAGATCCAAAGTCAATGTCATTTGCCAAATTCATATTCACAATATTTCAGCTGTTTCTACTACAGAAAATCTATTTCGCATATAAAAACTTTATCGTAAAAATGGCACAATTAGTGGAACTTTTGGTGGACCTGAAGGAGACTACCACCACCTTTAAATTTGTTGTTTTTCATTGTTTTTGACTTTTTTCAGTGCAGTCTTTTCAATTACACCCTATACTTTCCGATTGACAAAAAAAATTTGGAAAAATTTCAATATTAAAACCAGTTTATGCGGGGATCGGTTTTTCATACGGCATTATAGTAAAATCGAGCCTCCATTTTGGAACCACTCACCGGTACAACATTACCACCACCTGTAAATTTGTTCAGTATCAATTTTTTTTTTTACTTTTTTCAGCGCAATCTTATTGATTGAACCCTAAACTTTCCAATTGACAAAAAAATTGTAAAGATTTCAACATTTAAACAATTTTAGTGGGGGTGGGGTCTCAGTTTTTCATACAACCTTATAGTCAATAAAATCAATTCTCTGCAAGTAACTTTTTTGCTTGCGCATATGAATACTTTGCAAAATTTTTGAATAAAGCCATTTTTAGAGTTTCTGAGGAAGATGTCATTGTAAGAACTGAAGAAAAGTTGGGAAAGACAAAAACAAGAGCAAAAACTCGTCACAAAAAATGAAAACGAAGAGACCCCAACACAAGTGGTTCCAAATGGAGGGTCAATATATAACTTTGTATGAGAAACTGAGCCCCCCACCAAATTGTTTAAATATTGAAATTTATTAAATTTTTTTTGATAATCAGAAACTTTATATAATAACCGATAAGATTACGTTGAAAAAAGTAAAAAACAATGAAAAAAAAACAAATTTAAAGGTGGTGGTAGTCTCCTTCAGGTCTGCCGAACTTTGTTTACTATATATGACTTTTTATTTATTAATTACTAAGTGTACTACACTGTGGCGAGATTAAAGGACGGACTCAGTGAAGCAAATATCTGACTGATATGAAAGATTTTTGATTAGCTAACGCAACAATCTATTTTTTAAAAATAATGAAAGCTGAATCAAATGAAATCCGACTTTGGTGAAGAAAAATATTTTCAAGTAAAGACCATGGAAAATTGTCTCTCAAAGTATCGCAATGAAAAAGTCAAGTATTCACATGAGAGGATTTCCTCAGGTGGGGATTGAGACAGAACAAAGCGGCGATTAAACATGAAAACAATTTTGTGTCTTCCTAAATACAAAAAATGACTGACAAAAAGTGTGGTTTTAATATTGCAAAGGTCTGCAGATTTAGGGCTAGTTGTTTTAAGAGACTAAAAAATTGCAAGAAACTAAGCAGTCATATTGTCCCCATCACTCATAGTTGATAAACATCATTCAGTGATTTTAAAGAAGGTAGGTGTAAAAAAAGTTTTAGGTTTGCAAATGCTTAAATATATTTCCCATATGAATTAAAGCTAATTATCTGCTTTATGTACTTTTGAATATTGTCTTTTTGTCTATATTTCTGAGATGAGGTATTATTTACATTGTTTGGACTTTTGTCCTCGTCTTTATTGCCGTATTCGTATTTACAATATTTCAGCTGTTTTTGGCCTCCTTAATGTGATTGAAATTTCTAACCCCTTATTTCAATCACTGAGCACATGGCCCACTAGATAAAAGCATTGGTTAATTCTAGTAACTTGACCCAAAGAATTGAGAGTTCAATACCTGACTACAGCAGTTGTAAACAAATAATTTAGAGAGTTGAATTAAAAGGAGATAATTAAGACACCTGAAAGAGGCATGGCTCAATTTGCTTTTTGTATGGCACATTTTATTCTCTAGGGCCCTGTAATACTCTGCTTCAAATGACATCTCTTTTTGATTCAATCCACAGCAAAACATCCACCAGCTGTGAATGCTATGAAAACAAAAATAAAAATAAAACTTCACTCTGTGCATAGGTGTTATATAACCTGGAAAACAATGATGATGACCATCTTAATGGACAAACAATGAGAAAATCACATATAAAAATATTAACATACATTTTTGTTTCTCATCAGTGATGGTTGTGTCAAGTAGAATGTTAGCCGGAGAGAATCATGAACACAGAGGAGTTGTCGGGGAGTCTTTAGTCAGGTGGGAGTTCTCTATGTTTTCTTCTCTTTTGTTTATTGCCAGGAACCCAAAACTTATATAAACACATATTATTTTGCATTTTCAGGTTGTCACTTAATTTGACATCATCTATGGCCAGATATTTCTATCAATCATTTTTAGTGGATATCATCTTTCAAGTCTTTGTTGTTGCCCGTGTTTTCTGCCTTTGATGTCAATCATATCTTTGTTGGCTATTGGGAGGCAGGAGAGGTTGCCTGTAATGGTTGACAGACAACAGCTTGGTCTTGGATGAGTTGAAGTTGACAAGCCACTTCTTGCCCTAGTTCACCACAGAGTGTAGATCCCGTTCAAGGTCAGCAGCAAGATTATGTTTGTCCACCACAACAGGTTTCTTATTGGTGCGGGAGTATATTGTAGTGTCATCTGCGTAGATGCCTACTTGGGACTTGATCTCATCAGGGAGGTTGTTGATGAAAATAAGGAAGAGCGTCGGGCCCAGGATAGAGCCCTGTGGGACACCAGCATTCGTGCTGTAGGACAAAGAGGCACGCCCATTCAAAACGACCATCATTTTGCGGTTATTTAAGAAAGATTGGATTAGGTCAAGCAGGCGACCGGTAATACCATAACCCCGTATTTTGCATAGGAGGCCAGAGTGCCAAACCCTGTCAAAAGCCTTGGAGATGTCCAGAGTAACCGCGCGAGCCTCATCAGACTCATCAAGGGCCTGTAGCATGTACTCCGTTACGGTTGTTAGCAGGTCGGCCGTGGACCTGGCAAAGCGGAATCCATATTGCCTATCAGAGAAGAGTTTGTGGACAGTGAGATGATGAACTATTTCAGCATTGATTATGGCCTCGAATACTTTCGAGAATATCGATAGAAGACTGATAGGGCGATAGTTGGATGTGTCCGAGGGTTCACCACAATTCTTAAATACAGGAACGACTGAAGAGAACTTTCAGCATGCAGGAAGCAGGAAGCAGAAAGGCAGTAGTTAAGTAGTTTAGAGAGGACAGGAGAAAGTTCAGGAGCACACCTCTTAAGGACTATCACCGGGATTCCATCGTCTCCACACGCCTTATGGGGGTTGAGTTTTGAAATTACTCAGGATACTACTGTCGGGGTAATATATACGTTGTGCAGTTTGGCCTCAGTTCTAATAGGGAAATCGAGTCAAATGTGGAGTTGGATGAGAATCTGTGGGCAAAGCACTCAGCTTTGTCCGCAGATGACGTGAGAGCCTCAAACTCATGGATTAAAGGAGGTATTGAGGATTTCCTGTTGTTGAGCACTCGTTTGCAAATCCTCCAATAGTCCTTGGAGCCAAACTTGCGGTCAGCTATGTGCTGTCGCATTCTCTCAGCAAACAACCATTTGGCGTCATTTAGGGTTCTCTTGCACTCATTGTGAGCAGATATGAACAGGTGCCTATTGTGATCAGATGACCGTCTCCGGAATAGACGGAAGTAATGGTTCCTGTGGGCAATGGCGGCTGAGCAGGCCGGAGAGGAATGAGGTTTTAAGCAATACTTCCTGGTGGGTATGAAGGCATCAATGCCAGCTTTCACCCATGACAAGACCTCAGAGGCACAGTCATCAACTGATAGGTCGAACACTTTTCCCCAAGATACGTCGCAGAGGAAATCGCAAAAGGCATCCCAGTCAGCTTTTTGGTAGAGGTAGGAGGTCCTATAGGTAGGGGGCTCCTGGGGGGAGGGAGATTGGAAAGAAATACTGAAAGAGACTACAGCGTGGTCGGAGTTGCCGAGAGTGCAAAACTGCGAGACTTCACAGGTGTCAGGCGCAGAGGTGAAACATATATCTAGTAGTGAGGAATGACCCAAGGGAGTGCTTGGGAAGCAAGTGGGGAAGTCCACCACTTGCGTAAGGGATTGGGAAATAGCGAAGTTCATGGCGTGAATACCCGCTGGATCAGTAATGGCGTTTTCAAGCTACTCAGAGTGATGGGCATTGAGGTCTCCAAATACAAATATGTGGGCGAATGGGTGATAGGAAATAGCCTTATCTATGTTGTCATTTCTTTTTATCCTGAATGCAATTCTGCTTCTTTCTTTTTTTTTTTAATCATTTCATCACAAGCAGGGTGGAGCCATTACTAGTATGCAGGGGTTCCGTTGAGAGAAAAGATTAGGCACAGGGAATATTGAAGAAAGGATAAAATATGAACAGAATTCAAGAAGATAGAAAATGGCAATTGACATTGCATTTAAATTTTTGGAGGTTGTAGCTACCAGGGAAGTAAATAAACAGAAAGAAGTCTCATAGGTGGGAAGTGCAAGAAAATAAACTGTTGGAGTAGAAGTGATGGTTACATTTAGCTATTTCAACACTAAAAGGGGGGGACCCAAATGCCAATCTAGTAGGACACATAAATTCATGTGGATGAGGCATCAAAGGGAAAAAGCTCATCAGAGCAGTTGCTATGAAAATACTTGTAGAAAAGACAGAGGGAAGCCACATCATATTGGTGAGAACATAACTGAGCTGAGATGCTGAGTCAGGACCAATTATATTGCACATTCTTCTTTGGATTTTATCATGAACCTTGAGATGAATAGCAAGAGCACTTGACTAAATATGGCAACAGGATTTAATGCACGGACTTGCATTAACTTCCTGTTTCATTTGTCAGGCTCTGAGCAAAAAGCAAATACTTTTTTTTCTTTTTAAAATATGCCAAAATAACTTTTTCAGAACCAAACAGACTGGTGGGATTATTTCTTAAGAGGAGCCAGGGAGGGGGATAAATCTATTGGAATATTGTCATGCCATTTTGTCAGCTGCTAAAAAATGATGAAGCTTAATTACAAATGAAAACCTTTTCGAAGTGTCTTTGGCCATTTCTACTGTAAAAAGTAGAAATTCAAACACTGAGGTATATGTCTTCCATATTGTGAGTGTGATAGTTTTCGATATTCAGTATAATATTAGATGCTTGAATGCAATTTTCAAGGCCTGAAGATTGAAGAATAAAAGGGAATGTCAAGAGGAAACATGGTAACATGTTTCATTTCTGAAGAAAATTTATCAAAGGTAAATGTGGGATATTTATTGAGGAAACCTGCATTTATATGCACAGAGGAAAGTATCCTTGAGAAAAAAAAAATAACATTATGAATTCAAATTTTAATCTGAGAATATTCTAAAATGTCTCAACATTGCAGAAAACATTTTAAAAAAATCTTGTTCAAATTATTTCTGTGTACAGCTAATACATTGGATAAATTATAAATATATATATATATATATTATTCTATATTAGACATCCACATAGAAGCCTGTTTTACTGTATCACAGCTCATCAGTGTGGCTAGACACATCCACTTGCTTCTGGCAGAGATCGAAACTTGACCGATTGTGTGTCAGTCAAAGTTGCTATCTCCTAAGCCATAGGTGCATGGAATCAGAGAAGGGAAATTTTAATGTGTTGTATATATAAGCAGTGTATACACATGCCAGTTACCGAAAGAACTCGATTCATTTCTGAAGAGTAATGCATATATCACAGAGGTGGAAACTATTTTTAAAATTTTCTTCTCTAGAGAGCTCAATCATCATAAGAGCATATATATATATATATATATATATATATATATAAAAACCAACATTTCAGTTGCTCCTGAAAAAAACCAAAACTGGCCATGACTTGAGTTTCATGCACTATGTGCAATCAACAGGCAATTGGAATGCATATATATATATAAAAGTCTGCCTCCTTCTACTGAGCACCCGTAGGTCAGAGGTGGAATTGCTGACTGATGCCAATTCAGTCAAGTTTCAATCCTGGGTAAAAGGCATGAGGATGACTATATATATATATATATATATGTTGTATATCGACAAGCAACAAACGCATATATATAAAAATATAGTTATATTTTTATTAATGACGATGAACCATGTAGCATAGGGGACAGAGAATTGAGAGAGCGCGCCTCTAATGGGTTGACGGGAGTGTCGTCGTATCTGTTGTGTCTCTCTCTCTCTACTGCTACTCTGGTCTGGCGAATCCATGCGCCGAGGTCTTTTTATAATCTCCAGAAACCGGGACTTTTTCTTCCGGTTTTGCCTCGCCCACGCACGCCCACGTAATTCTCAGAGACACCTGTTCTGTTTGCCTCTGTAGCCATTTCCGCTACTGCCGGAAATAAGGTCAAACAAACGTCCGTTCCTTTCAACGACCGGAAACGCCCACCCTTCCTCGGGTGGGGCCAGATTGTTATATTACATATATATATATATATATATATATATATATATAAACAAAAAGTGTTGAAACAATATTAATAAATATTATATATATATTTTAATCATTTCACCCCAAGCAAGGCATTCCACTGCCACTATTGCACTTGGGGCTACATAGGGGGAGATAAATAGGAACAGTGGTTAGATATAGGAAATGTAAGAAGGGGGGTGATAGATAGTTGGGTGGGTGGGAAGAGTGTTTGAAAGAATGGAAGTTAGTTTGTTAGGAGGTGTCTATTGACCTTACATTTAAACTCCTGGAGATTGTAGCTGTCGGGAAGCAGTCATGTGGAAGAGAATTCCACAGTTGGGAGGTGCGAGAAAAGATGCTGTTGGAGTAGAAGTTGTGGTTGCATTTTATCAGTTTCACTGTAAAAGGGTGGGATCTAGTTGTTAATCTAGTATCTCGTGCAAATTCGAACCTAGGGGTCACCAGTGGTCTAAGTTCATCGGAGCAGAAGCCGTGAAAGTATTTATAGAAGAGACACAGGGAAGCCATGTCGCGCCGGTGAGAGAGAGTCTGCAGGCGGTCTGCTAATTCGGTATCAATCACATTACAGACCTTCCGCTGTACTTTGTCTAGAAGCCCAAGGAGAATAGCAGGGGCACCCAACCAGATATGGCAACAGTATTCAATGCACAGGTGGATGGTAGATTTATTAATGTGCAGGATAGATTCAGACGGAAAAAAAACCTCTGGGCCCTGCACAGAGAACCGACTTTCATAGCAGCAGATTTAGCAATGGATTTGATATAGTCATTCCACTTGAGGTCCGCTGAAAGTGTGAGCCCAAGGAGGCGTAGTGTTTTACTCTCTGGGAGGCAAGCCTGGTCCATGCTAATAGGAGGTAGGTGCGATTGTCTATGATGATTCATTGATAGTAGCTTCGTTTTAGAAGCATTGAAATTTACGAGCCATTTCTTACCCCAGTCCACTACGGATTGGAGGTCCTTTGCAAGGTTAGCTTTGTCACCCATACCAGATTTTTGGTCGAGGCGAGAATAAACTGTGGTGTCATCGGTGTACATCCCTACTTGGGATATTATGGTATCAGGGCGATCATTAATGTAGATCAGAAAGAGCGTAGGACCTAGGATAGAGCCTTGAGGGACACCTGCCTTCATATGGTAGCTCTGGGAGGCATGTCTGTTTAATACCACTTTCAATATATATATAGTCATCCACAGACAGATCTGTTTTGCTGTATCACAGCTCATCAGTACGGTTAGACAGCCAATTGTCTTTTACCCAGGATTGAAACCTGACCAAATTGGCGTCAGTTGGTGATTCTACCTCTGAGCAATGGGCACTCAGTAGAAGGAGGCAGACTTTTTAGCATGTATATAATCATTATACTCCCATATATATATATATATATATAAAATCACACACCGTGTATATATTGTGCATATGTATAATGCAATGGCAGCAAGAATTAATTCAATTGGACTTTACTAAAATCAATAAACAAGATCTGTGTTTATTTTTTATTACAATTTGTATGTCTGAGTTGTAGATCATCTTAATGATATTTGAAGAGAAACTGTTGAAAGTTTACAATTTATTATCTTATAAAGAATTGAATAACAAAAAGTTATTAATGATAGCTTGCTTAACTTTGTTGTTGTTGAGCAAATAGAATTATCCTTAAGAAATTAGAAAAAACAGCAAAAATGCTTATCAAGGCATTTTCACTTGATGAGACCCTCATCAAGTTTTGAATTTAGAGTTGTCCTTCTCGACTGGTTGATTCCCACCAAGGCTATAGGACACAGTTTATCCTGCTATTTACCCATATCTGAGGCGGGTGGTTGGGATAAATTCATCCCTTTCTCAATAGTTTTTGTACATAAGTGAATATAATAAAATGACTGGAATTCAAACTTGGATTTACAATTCCTCAATATGAGTCACCATTCATTATTTCACTGTGCTTTTATATGATACTGCATGAGGAATTTTTCCCATTCCAATTCTATTATTGTCAAAGCAACATTTAGACAAGCTTTGACATGCAAATTTCCATTTTCCCTGTTCTGTGATTTTTCTGCTATCTCTTTTTTTGCTCTACTTGAACTTTGATAATGAATCTTACACTTCACAAAAAGTTTCACCATGTTTCATGAATTCATAAGGACTTTCTTATTGCATCAAACACAGAGTAATAACTTTTTCCCAAAATCGTCTTCATTTTTAGATTCACTCGTAATCTACATTGTCTGGTATTATTATAATGAATCCACATTTCATTTCCAATCTTCCATAAAAATCATGTTTGGCAAAAGGACAAATGTAAATTGTGAGGTTCTGTCCAATTCATGTGAAAACACTTTTTTTTTCTCCTTGAATTTTCTACGTACTTTGCTGTTGATAATTTTTTTTCTCTCTTGTTCTCCACTCAGTTGCAACATTGACTGAACAGAGCTCATCATCAAAAATAACGTGCAAGTCATCACTTCCTAATCTTCGTGGAGTGGTTTTGTCTTTGGTATCAAATTCTCTTTCCTTTCATAAAACATTTTGCTGCTTCCAACCAAATCATTTCCACAGACATCATCAATTATGTTCTTAACTTTTACTGCCATCTTGTTCAACTTGAAAAGGAATTTACCATCCCAAATTCATTATTTGCTTTTCTGGAATGAAAAAGCAATGTGTAGATATGTAATGTCTGTCTGTCTGTGACAGCATTCGCTCTGGGTGGATCGAGCTGACTTCTTCTCTAGAAGAAGTTTTATAAAAATTTTCTTTTGACTTCACAAACAGTCCCTAACTGCATGTGGTGCAGAGATTTTCCTTTGGTAAGTTGCCAATTCTTACAGCAGTAGACTGGTTGCCAATCAAGGCTGTAGAAGAACCCAGTCTGTTCTGCTATCTAACCATAGAGACCTAGTAGAGTAATGGATAGCAGAGTAGAAGATAAGTAATGTCATGCAATAATATGATTTACTCTCTTCCTTGTTCTGTAAATAGCTTTTTTCTTCAACCTCAGATTTCAAAGGTAATGATTCCTTTTGGTAATTAATGTGGAACTCATTTTTTGCTCTTTTAATCTTCCCCTGGTATTGATAACTATTTTTTTTCTCTAATTCCATTATAGACTGAGTTGTGGGGGGTCATCATTCAAAATAATTTGCAAGACATCATGTTAAAATTCTAGTTGAGTAGTTTTGTCCTCGATGTCAAATTCACTTTTCTTTCACAAAGATACAACTAGCACTCAGAACAAATGTTTAAAAGACGTAACTAATAGCAACACCATCTTTTCTCCCATCTGCTTGACTGCACATGGTTTTTATTGATGAGTGACATAGGACAACAGCCTGGATAGAAAAAAAAAAAACTACTTCAAAACTGGCCTTATGTTTCTACCTGTTTTTTTTTCCTTTTCTTTTCTTTTGGCCAAATAGGCATGATAGTTGGCATTTTTTCAAAACAGATTATGTAAGACTTTGCCACAGTCATCTAGAGGGTATTAGGAGAAGGCCCCTGGCAGATGTTGGGATAACCCCATGAGAGTAATATTAGTATCAGTCAGTCAGTTAAGTGCCATACATGATACACACCAGGGCAACCATGTCTCAAAACAGACATGACTGACTGGGCAAAAGATTATCCTGCATTATTTTCTGCAGTAGACTGGTTGCCAGCCAAGGCTAGAGAACCTAATCTGTCCTGTTATTTAACCCATAACTGGAAGAAAAAGATGGATTAATACTTTTCCTAAGGGTATTTGGACGTAAGTGAATGTAGGGAATTCTACCGGAATTTGAATTTTGGTATTGCTATATATTTGCACGGAAGTGAATGCAGAGAATTCTACCGATATTCGAATATGGGTATAATTCTCTAATAAAACTTTTTTTGTTATGAAACAGAAACTCATACTGTAGAGGAAGATATAAATGTGAGTAAATAATTATAAACCCAATAACATTTACATATGAAAAAAATACTCAGAAAAATGAGAAACAGCAAGATGTAGAAACAACAAAATGAATATTGTTTATTATTTAGTTGTTATGTGGTGTCGGAAAAACAAGAGACAATATTTAGTAAAAAAACTTTTAATCCTATTTGCTCAAAGAGTTTAAAAATTTTTTGAGTGCAACATACAACCTTTGACCTCACTTCAGAGTGCATCAGCCAAAATGTAGGGACAAATTTCTTGCTAGATTTTTGAGATGAGAAAATTTCATTATTATTTGTGAATTTTTAAAAAATATTCTCCACAGATTCAGGTTTAATTCCAACTTCTGTTGCTGGTTCTATTTGGTAATTTTCTCAGATATTTGGAGAATTTTTACAGATCTAAGCATTGGTTAAGCATTGCAGCTTACCTGATGGCTGCAAGTTCAATTCTTAACTGAGGCAGTGAATTCCGTATACTTTGGTTAAGTGAAATGTGCTGAAATGGCATAATAAATACAAATTAAGGCAAGAACAAAATAAGAGAATAATTAACTTACATGAGTTATCTCCCCTTAAAAGAGATAAGTGGAATGAGAAGATTACCCACTGGAAATTGAATGAAGTGTTCACTTTGAATTTCCAGAAATGTTACCAATAACAACAGATACCTGAAGAAAACAGGGAAAAAAATGATGATCAAAAACATTGTTGCAATAGCAGCAAAAAAAATCAGTATAGGGATCAAAACAACAAAGATTAGGATCCATGTCTAATAATATTTTAGAATATCAAGTCAATGTTCAAATGCTAAATGAAAATGGATTTTTTTGTTTTTAAAATGTTAAAATTCTAAGCCTTAAGGCGTCTGAATATATTCAACTTGTTTTTCTTTCAGTTAGTATCACACAATAATGCAGCATTTCTACAAAAATTCTAATTCAACAATTCCCACAATTAAATTAATCAATATATCCAGGTTTTACTATCATAAAAAACTGTTTTTAGGTCCTAAACATATACACAATGCAATGTTTTACTAAACAAATCAATGTCTTCAAAATAAATGATATCAACCAACTGATATTGGTAAAATATTTTAGGATATAATTATATGACCAATATATTATCTCAGTTATAACTGATTAGCTCATTGGATGCACAGTACTTTTGGCCTTGTGCCACATCTAAGCTACACTTAGAAAATTGGCAATATATCATGTCAGTTTCAGCTTATAATTCTTATTAAAAATAGGCTTATGGTCATATTTATGTTGAAACACCAGTTCTTGCAAGATCACTGATGATAATCAATGTTGAGCTTAGTCAATACCTAATGGGTATTGAGAATACCAGGGGCTGTAAGCTTGGACATACGTGGGGTGTACTTGTGGCTGCATTCACACCAGGTGGGTTAAGTTGGCATCTTCTCTAGAAGTTTCATGGGACTTTTTGGATCCACAAGCGGTTCCCAATCACATGCAGTGCAAAACTTTCCTAGAGGATGTTGTCAATTCTTACTGTGGTATACTGGTTGCCAACCAAGTCTATAGAACCCAGTCTCTTCTGCTATTTTACCCATAGCTGAGTGGAGAAGAGATGGAATCATACCTTTCCCAAGGATATTAGAATGTAAGTGAATGTAATGAACTGAACTGAAATTTGAACTTGGCTCTCTGACACCCACAATCTGAGTCGCTATCCATTACTTCCTCGTGCCGTTATACATGGGGTGTAATAAATAATGGCTCAAAATTGAAAATCAGAGAGCCGAGTTCCAATTCCAGTCTGGTTCTTTATATTAACATGTGCAAATACTTTTAGGAAATGTTCTTAATATTCTCCATGTCTTTTCATTGTTTATTTCACTAGAAACAAAGAGGAGAGCACTGGATTGCTATGTGATGTCGGTTCTTCAATATGGCAGTGAATGTTGAACAACATCTTCGAAGATGAAGGAAAAACTTGAAGCAGCTGAAATGCGGTTCTACAGAAGGATGCTGCGGATATCATGGACCGAGCATGCGAGCAATGATGAGGTTTTGGAAAGGATGGAGACGAAAAGGAAATTAATACTGAGCATCAGAAAGGTACAGCTGAAGTTTCTGGGATATGCAATGAGGAAGGAGGGCTTGGAGAACCTGTTACTAACAGGCCAGATAGAGAGGAAAAAGAGACAGGGGAAAGCAGCGGATAACATATTTGAAGGACCTGATCAGGTGGATGACGGAATGAGGGTTTCATGGTGCAACAGGAGAAAGCGTGCTAAGAGCCACCAGGGACAGAGAGATGTGGAAAGCCATGATTGCATACTGAAAGGACATGGTACATAATAGAAGAAGATATTCACACCACCAGCTTCAAGTATTTTATCTCTGGCCATCCATTTTGGTTATTAGCCTTTACATTTCTTTTCAGATTGCTTCTCAGACATAAGTTTCTTTCTTGTTAATATTTTCAATTTCTTATTTGATGGTTCTCTGATCTCTGCTCATTGTCCATTTTACAGTGGCCGATGTGAAGTGAAGTTTAGCACTAATCAGTCGCTAAGCTTGTCCATACTTATTCTCAGTGACAAGTTATATAGGCTCTCTCTTGCACTTATGCAAATTAGGTATATTAATTTGCCAGTGTCACTACAGTGGCATTATAAATATCACAAAGAACTTTTAGTTTAATCCTGTCAACTTTTGACCCTTGCATAAATAATTTTGTCGTCTTGATTGTGAAAAGAAAAATTAGATTGCTATCATTAAGAAATTGTTGCCCACTTAATCTAGATCTAAACTTATTTATAAATGGAACTTTGTGTCTGTGTGTGTGTCTGTTACCTATAGACTCCGAAACAGGTGAACCAATTTTCTTGAAAATTTATACAGTTGTACTATGAGCATCTGCAAGTGTTCTTAGCTAGGTTTTGTGTCGAGGTACCCCCGATAAATATTGAAAATCGATAATTGAAAAAATCGGGTTATAGAATGAGTGGTCTGATTTTAATCAAATTTGATACACTCATAGACAAAGACATAAGAAATGATATTCAGAAGTTTCAAGGTTGCAGTTCTTACAATAGTGCAGAAAATCGATTATATATATATATAAATTTTCATTACACCCGAGCAACGCCGGGCTATGCTGCTAGTCCTTTTTATATGTACAACTACAAAGAAATTGGGTGGCTCAAAAAAAATTATTAATAAAAAATAACGACTTCTTTTTCATTAACTTTAGCACAAATAGACATCAAACACTTTCTGCTGCATCATTACTATAATCTAATATGTTGATCCTTCATTTAGTGCCTGAGGTGAAGAAAACATTACACACACACAGAAAATTCTTTACAGATATATTTTTGTTTCTTTAATTACTAGAACAATCTCAAGTTGTTTTTTAAGTCTGCATCCCATAATATTATCAAGAAGTATCTTCATTTCTATAGAGAGCAAATATAAGTTTTAACACCACATCATTTTTACATATGAAAGTCTGGTTATATTTATAGAGGAGAGCTTTGGACTAAAATTAAAAAAAAAAGATGTTAAGCAAGCCTTTTTAAAAAAGATAGATAAATAAATCACCACGATGAAGACATGCAACATTTAAAAATAAACATGAAAGATAAAGAGAACATGCAAAGCTGAAAGCTTATCAAATCGTATAATCTCTTCAAAAATGAAAAGCAGATGGAGTTTTTCTAAAATCACATCATAAACAGATTACCATTTATTTAAAAATAAAAAAAATTAAAACAATATTTCATTTAAAAAAAGTGATACAAACTTAAAAACTGAAATATTGAAAAATATTTTTGACAGATAAAGAATTGATATTTAATATAAAAGTTTCTGCAGGGAAACGTAAAACAAAAATATTTCTTCTTACATAACTTTGTAAGAAAAAACAATGACATATTTACCACCAGATAATAAAATGACCATTTTATTGAAACAAAACAATCCAACACATTAAGAAATTGAAAATTAAATAAAAGAAATTGAAAATGACTTATAACTAAATTATTCAAAAAAAGATTTAAAATTTACTTTACATATAAATAAAAAAAACCCAAAAAAAACTTTCATTTGCATTATGCCCCTTATTGATGAAATTTAAATAAAATTGTAACAAAGTGAATGAAAAATGAATTTTTGTATTATTTTTAGATATTTGGAGAAAAAGAAAAGGAAGAGGTTGATACCAATATACTGATAGATAGATATTCAAAGAAATCTGTTTACAAAAAAAAATTATTTAAAATATTGATTTTGTTATCATTTTTAAATATAATGTAACCCAAAAAAGTCCTTGCCATTTTTTTTAAACACCATGTGGGAAGAAATAATCACTGAGACATGAATGATTGCGTCACATGCCAAAAAAATGTGGGCGTGGGAGTATTGCTCTTGACCAATGCAGGTGCATTTTCCACACACGTCAGTCATAGCCCAAACAGTGGCAAAAATACATGGCAATGTCAAGGCAGCTTGTTGTAGGCTAGTCTGCAGTTGCATCCAATTGCCGATTATGTTAATCCTTTGGGGATAATGCTGTAAGTGAACACACTACCAGGCATTAGTTCAGAAGTTCAGGTCAGAAGATCTGTCCCTTTTTGAAGAACCTCTCAGTGGCTGGCCACAATTACTGGATGATGAGGCCTGAAGACAGTCATAGGGATGGATAACAATCAAATCTGTGGTCAACTTGCTGAACTCTTACAGTTTTTTGATGAAATAGTCACACTTCACCTGCATCAAATAGGGAAGGCATACAAGTTAGACAAGTGAGTACCTCATACACTGTCAAGATCCAACGAGTAAAAATCTGTTTCTTGTTGCCTTCTTGGAACAACAAAATTCCTATATTTGACTGAGTACTTACCAGGAATGTGCGTTGTGGTGCAGTGGATATCGGCTCGAAACGAGAAATTGGGGAGCTGAGTTCAAATTCCAGTTGAATTCATTGCATTCACTTATGCGCAAATACCCTTGGGAAAGGTATTAATCCATCTTTTCCTTCCAGTTATGGGTTAAATAACAGGACAGATTGGGTTCTATAGCCTTGGCTGGCAACCAATCTACCGCAGAAAGCAATGGCAACCTACTGCGGGATAATCTTCTGCCCAGTCAGTTATGTCTCTCTGAGACAAGATTGCCCAAGCATGTTTCACATATGGCACTTAACTGAGTTACCAGTGAAGAAAAGTGGGTCCTGTATGAAGCTTCCAATCTTGCCAGACATTGGTTGTCACCACATTACCATCTCTACACCCATGTAAGATCATGCCCGGTATATGATGGACAAGTAGTCAAGTGGTACACTATGAGATGCTACCAACAGACTAAACCATCACTGCAGACCATAAAATTTGTAATGTGTTTAACAGGCACTGAAGCAGAAGGAACAGCATTGGTTAATCGCAAGGGATACTGTTCCTCCATGACAATACCAGGACACAGATGGTCAGAGATACCATACAGCAACTTGGCTGGGAGACACTGTGCCATCCAACTAACTCCCTGGACCATGTGCCAACAGATTGCCATCTCTTCCATTCCCTGAAAAACTACCTTCATGGAAAATCTTTCACAAATGAGGCAGATTTGCAGCAGGTACTCACAGACTTCTTTGAGTCAAAGACATTTTTGGGTAATTTGTGTGTAAGTGTATGTGTGTATATATATATATATATATATATTGAGCTCTCTAGGGAAGAAAATTTTAAAAATAGTTTCCATTTCTGCTATATGTGTGACCCTTCAGAAATTAATTGAGTTCTTTCGGTGACTGTCATGTGTATACACTGCTTATATACAAAATTTCCCTTCTCCGATTCCATGCGTCGATGGCTTAGGGAGTAGCAACTCCGACTTACACCAAATCAGTCGAGTTATGATCCTGGCTAGAAGCAAGTGGATGCGTCTAGCCACACTGATGAGCTGTGATACAGCAAAACAGGCTTGTATGTGGATGACTAATATATATATATATATATATTCTCTAGCTTTTGCTTAATGACAAGGGTGCACTGTTTTCCTCTGTCATAATGCCAGGCTTCATGTAGTGAATTGGCTCGAAGACCCTGCACCATTCACCTTACTCTCTGGACTTTGCACTAACAGATTATCCCTTCTTTCATTCCTCAGACTGGTTGTCTTGGAAATCTTGTGTAGACTTATAACAGAGTCACTCACAGGCTTTGTTCCATCCAAGACACCTGATATTTTACTGGCAGGACATTGTTCAGCTGGAGGCACATTTCTTAAAGTGTTTTGATGCCAATGGAGATTATTTTGAAGACTAAAATTATGTAAAATTTGCTGATTATCTTTTTTCTCTAATAAATTAAAAATAGGAAAACCTTTTTGGTTCCCTTATATTTTGTTTAAGGAAAGTGGTGGGTGTTTAGACAATAATAAAACAAAGACAGCCTAGACTTCTGAGATGGGGTATTATTTACATTGTTCAACCTGTTGGCCTCATCTTTATTGCCATGTTTATGATGTTTCAGCTGTTGTATGCTCCAGCCTTCTTCAGATTCTAAGAATTTTGAACTGAGCCCTTTATTTTGATCACTGGGTTATATCATTCTCACTCCATTTGTGATGCCACTTCTGGATGCCATGCAGTTATCTCCTTTTTAACTCAACTCTCTAAGATATTTACTCACTAATGCTGTAGCCAGGTATTGAACTCACAACTCTTTGAATCAAGTCACCTCTTTTGAGTCAAATTGAAGGGAGATAACTACATAGCTACCAAAAGTGGCATTGCATCTTAGTGGCATTATCACCTTGCTTGGGGTGAAATGATGTTTTTGCAGTTTGAATTTTGTTTAATGGCATATCAATCTCTGTGGGTTATTTAATGCCAAAAAGGTGGGGTTTTAAGGCATTTTTTTAATGTTTGGTTACATTGAGAAGGTTACTTTAGTCAGATTTTAATGAAACTTTGTTTTTATCCTTTATTATTTTAGAAAACTGAAAATGTCTTCTAGCTTTGTATTCAAAAATATTTTGCTAAGAAAATATTTTTTCCTTCAAAAATGTGTTATGGCAATAATTTTTCTTCAAAAATTCATATTTTTCTATAAAAGTCTATTTTTATGTATATATTTCTATAAAAGTGTATTTTTATACTTTCATTATGCTTTAACTATTTGCCCATAGCTAGGACCCTAACAGGTGCTACCACTATGGGTCAAGGTGAACCCGGGAACAACAGCAATTAAGAGGTGTTTCCATGCTCCTTACAACCTCCCAATCAGAGGCCTTGCTCCTGGATGCAGTTTACCGTCATACCCAGGACCAAGACAAGAATGAACAAAAAATATGGTGGATGAGGTTGAGAAGAGACATATCTTATCAACTAGGAAAAGATCCCAGCATACATCTATATTTAGGAAGAGATTTCACCCCAAGCAAGGAGATAATGCCACTAAGACACAAGAAGCTAGTAGGATCAAAAAAGAAGTGGAGAATTTAAGAGAAGAAACTGGAAACCAAATCCTAAACAGTAAGCATATTCATATATTTAGAAAAACTATACTGCCACAGTCCGGTTTATTTAACTTTTACAGTGAGAATATTTGGAGGACCCTAGATGTTATACTAGGATTTGTCATCGGAGGTCACAATCTGAACAACATAAGATATGCAGACGACACAGTGTTGATTGCAGACACGGAAAAAAAACTGCAGGACCTCCTACAGAAGATAGCTGAAGAGAGTGACATGAAGAGATTTCAAATAAACTGCAAGAAAACCGAATACATGGTCATCAGCAAAAAGAGCAGCCCAAAATGCCAAGGACAGGTGGTGGGTGTTAAGATCAAGCAGGTACGAAAATTCAAATATCTGGGAAGTGTTCTAACTGAAGACGAAAAGTGTGACACAGAGATCCAAAGGCAAATTGGCATGGCGAAAGATGTGTTCCAGAAGCTGAGTAAAGTATTAAAACACAGGAAACTCACTAGAAACAAACAAGAGAGTACTGGATAGCTATGTGATGTCAGTTTTTCAATATGGCAGCGAATGTTGGATAATATCAACAAAGATGAAGGGAAAACTTGAAACAGCTGAAATGTGGTTCTACAGAAGGATGCTGCAGATATCGTGGACCAAGCATGTGAGTAATGACAAGGTTTTGAAAATGATGGAAATGAAAAAGAAATTAATATTGAGCATCAGAAACAGACAGCTAAAGTTCCTGGGACATGCAATGAGGAAGGAGGGCTTGGAGAACCTGATACTAACAGGCCAGATAGAGGGAAAAAGAGACAGGAAAGCAGTGGATAACATATTTACAAGACCTGAGCAGGTGGATGACAGAATGGGGGCTGAGAGACATTAGAGGAGAAAGTGTGCTAAGAGCCACCAGAGATAGGGAGACATGGAAGGCCATGATCGCCTATGTCCTGAAGGGACAAAGTACATAAAAGAAGAAGATACTGCCACAGGCAAAACAATAGTTAACACTTAAGATGGAGTAATTCAGATTTAATGAAAGCTTTTTACATCGTCAAATGAACAAAAGAAATTTAATTGCTGAGAAAGGAGAGGTTCAAAACTGCTTATTGAATTTAATATGGAAGAATTGGATTGATAGCAGAAATGACAGAAGGGAAGAGGGAAAAAACAAAATGATTGTAAAATTTAACTTATCAAAAGAATTCGATTAAATGATGTAGATAGAAGTATATGAGTCGACATTAGACTGAACTGTTGTTCTTATCTTTATTGCCATATTTACAATGTTTTAGCTATTGTAGGCTCCACCCTTATTCAGGGTCTGAAAAAGGATGGATATTTTCTCCAAATTTCTAGCACCTGAAGAAGACCTGAGCATATAATGGCCAATAAAGATGAGGATAACAGTTCAAACAGTGTAAATAATGTAAATACTATCTCATCTCTGAAATATAGACAAATGTGATATAATTGTGTGTTAGAAACTAATCAGCAAAGATATCAAAGAAATGTGCTGAGGTTTTCACTATCTTTAGAATCTTGCTTTGAATACAAGAGACACTGAATGAAACATAAAAAAAACAGACAAATTACCATGTTAAATGTTGAGATTATATATATATATGCACACACAGACACTATATATATATATATATATATATGCACACACAGACACTATATATATATATATATATATATATATATGCACACACAGACACTATATATATATATATATATATATGCACACACAGACACAGCCTTTGAGGTTTCACTCGCCCGATTGACTCAGTTGATTAAAAACTTAATTGGGCGATTTTATTGCTTTACTTGCCTACGGTCGATTAAAATTTTCAGAATGAAACATGTTCCTTCAAATATAGAAAAAATAAATCTGATTTCTTTTACAACCCCAAAGTATGCTATTGAAGATTCACAAGTTACTTAGAATGATCTACAATGATATTATTGAACTCCTTGGTCTTCTGCATGGCACCTGATTTATGTCGAAATGCGTGGTTAAACAAAAGACCGTGACATCCCGCAATCATCAAAGCAAGATCTGACAAATAGAATTTAGATTGATAAGCTCCTGTCTTACTTTTATTATCCCGGTCAGTGTAAACATTTGTTTAATTAATGCTTCCAGAGTGGAGCGAAAAGGTCTCTGTTGCCCCAATTAAAGATGCACACAGATTTTTCGAAACTCATTTGGAAATATATTATCCTTGACTAGGTATCTATATTTCTTACCCATTTATGAAAAGCGAAAAGAACATTTGAAAGAAAGAAAAAAAAACATATGCATTCTTCTTTCAACCAGGTGCTGATATAGAAAATTGTTGAGAAAATCAGATTTGTTATTTTTTTTATCATCTATGAGATGGAGGTTGCAGCCAAAAGAAACTATGAATTTAGGTACCTCCACCCAATTGCCAAAAAGCAGCATATCATGATGTTAAAAGGGCTCAAACTTATTAAAAACAAAGTTTTATCATCAAAATGTTTATGCTATTATTAAAAGGAAAGATCAAATTTTGTTGCTATTATTTTTAAAATTTTTTAAAATCCTAACACGTTCTAAATTTTAATTAAAATTTTATTTTTTGTTTTCCATCAGCGATTGACACTATGTTTATGTAAGATGACTATTAAGAAAATGGAGCCGGGCAAGTAAATTTTCCCTCACTCTCGACCGCTGGTCGAGTGATTTCTTTTTCAAATCTCAAAGGCTATATATATATATATATACAGGTGAAAAAAAGAAGCTATGAATGTTTTGTTTAAATTATAGTTTTGTTATTATTATTATTAATATTACTTGCTTTTTGTATAATACATTGTGTCCATAATGGTATTTGTGACCCTACACGTTTTGAGTCCAAAGTTGACTCTTCAGGTGAATAAATTTGTGACTTTATATAACTGGATTCATTTGTCAAATGGATCTTGATATGAAAAGTTACAAATTTATTGGACATCAGGGCTAGGTTTTCAGTCTGCTGTTTTCTCCTGGGTTTTTCTTATTTATATGAAACTTTGTATAATCTGATATTTGATTGTAGGAGTGGCCTACTGGTGGTTAAACTGTTTTTGCTTTTGCAGTGTTGATTTCTTTTTAATGTTGTATTATTTGCAGTTGGTTAATTTTATTTTTATTTTGCAGGTGTTTGATTTCTTGTTATTGCTTTTTAATGTATGTGTGGATGGATGCCCACTTTGAATTCAGCATGCATCTGCTCAATTATTACTCTTATTAATGCTCTATCTCTACCCTGATATCAAGCACTTTATGATCAAAAACCTGTTTGCCAAAATACATCTTATCAGTAAAACTACTGAACCCCCCCCCCCCCAAAAAAAAAACAACAACAATCTTGGTGTTAAACATTATCATAATTCAACACTATATCTATATATATATATATATATATATATATATATATTACAGAGTGTGATAGAATGTCTTACAGGGGGAAGTATTTATGCTGTACACTGTATATAACTTTTATATCAGATTATAAAGTAAATATTTGATATACCTGCAATGCCATTGTTATTCTGTTTGGACCCCTTGCATATATACAAATCAACCATTCGTCCATGCATGGAGTACTGCTGCCATATATGGTCAGGTGTCCCCACTGTTCATCTTGGTGTTCTTGACAGGCTCCAAAGGAGAATCAGTAAAGTGATAGGTACCGACAAGGCGGCTCGACTACAGCCACTTTCCCACTGACAGTATGTGGCTTTCCTTTGTCTGTTCTATAAATACTTCCATGGCTTCTGCTCCAACGAACTTAAGTCACTGGTATCTCTGCAACAGGTGTTTACTTGTGCAACCAGACTGGCAACTGGGTCTCACCCATTTACAGATCAACCAAATGCAGACGACAGTTCTACTCCTGCAGCCACTTCCTGCCTGTGGAACTCGCTTCCATATTCTTGCTTTTCTGATGGCTACAACCTCCAGGAATTTAAATGCAAGGTTAATACTCAATTCTTAACCACTTGACCCTAGTTTTTTCTTCACCACCCTGTATATCCTTTCCTTTCTCTCCACCTCTGCAACTGTCATCATACCTGTATTCCCTTCCTTCTCTTGCTCCTTTCTAACTGGTTTGTCCTTCTCTTCACTCTCTTCTATGTAATCTTTTTACTCTTATGTAGCCCCCTGCACATCAGTGGCATTACCACCTTGTTTGGGGTGTTATGATTAAAAAAAAGTGAAAAAACATCATAAAACCTCTTCAGTAACATTTTTAACACAGCCCCAGAATTTCATATCAACCCTGTTTTCACCCAAGTAAAGAGTGGACTGACAGGTCTGCTTATGAACCTCCTGAGTAGGGATGCTGAAGGTAACATCAATCAGCTAAGTGACAAACCTTTGACTTATATTAATTCTATAAACACTATATCTTTGATACTGAGCACTTTATTGCAAAAACTGCTTGCTTTAAATGTCTTCTCTCTCAGTATCTCATTGACTGTCACTATTTTTAGCTTTACACTATTTTTGACATCACTATTATATACACGATGATTGTATATTAGCTTGCAACACACAGTTGCCGCCGTTGACGTCAATGTCTACATTTATATTTACATATGCTCTATCCCTGATATCGAGCACTTTAACCCATAATTATAACATACCTTAAAACTATATTTTATCATATATCTCAATTATTTCAATTATCTTTTTTTGTGGTGCAGTGAATATTAGCTCGGAATGAGAAATCGGGAGCTGAGTTTGAATTCTAGTTGAATTTGTTGCATTCACTTACGTGCAAATACCCTTGGGAAAGGTATTAATCCATTCCTTCCCTCCAGTTATGGGTTAAATAACAGGACAGAGTGGGTTTTATAGTCTTGGCTGGCAACCAGTCTAATGCAGAAAGTAATAGCAACCTACTGTGAGATAATCTTCTGCCCAGTTAGTTATGTCTTTTTTGAGACATGATTGCCCAAGTGTTTATCCTGCATGGCACTTAACTGACTGAATCATTTCTTCCTAGGCAAGGCAATAAAGCCACTAAAATGCAAGGGTTACTGAGTGTGAGAGAATATGAGGAAAAAAACATTATTAAAGAGGAAGAATAATAAAAGAACAGGAATTAAGAGAAAAAAGATAACAATTGACATTGTGCTTAAATTTTTTTAAGATTAAAGTTGACTGGAAAGCAAGAAGTCAGAAGAGAGTTCCAAATGTGAGAAGTGTGTGAGAAGAAACTGTTAGCATAGAACTTACAGTTACATTTAACCATTTCAACTGTGAAATGATGGGACCATGCAGCCAATTCAGTGCTACGCTTAAATGCTGGTCCTGGATATGACGATAAACTGCATCCGGCAGCAAGACCTCTGATTATGAGGTTGTGAGGAGCATGGAACCACCTCTTAATTGCTGTTGTTCCCAGTTCCACCCTGACTCGGAGTGGTAGCATCTGTTAGGGTCCCAGCTATGGGTAAATAATTAATCCCCAAACTGGGATCAAAACACTATTAAAGTATAAAAATAAACTTTTAGAGAAATATATACATAAAAATACATTTTTATAGGAAAATATACATTTTTAAAGGAAAAAAATTCTTACCATAATACATTTTTGAAGGAAAAAAATTTATTACTAGCAATAGATTTTTGAACACAAAACTAGAAGACATCCTCCGTTTTCTAAAATAAAAAACAAAGTAAATGACCTATCACTTTACTGATTCTCCTTTGGAGCCTGTCAAGAACACTGAGAGGAACAGTGGGGACTAAATCAACCTTCTCACTATAAGTGAACATTAAAAAAGAAATACCTTAAAAAAGAAATACCCTACCTTTGAGAAATACATTAAAAAAGAAATACCCTACCTTTTTGGCATTAAATAACCCACAGAGGGGTTGATATACCGTTAAACAAAACTGAAACTAAACGCTTTAATGCACAAAGTCAAAATACCAAAGGAAAGAGCTCTTCGAAACACTTACTAGGAAATATTTATAGAAAAGGTAAAGGTAAGATATGTTATGATGGTAGGAAAGTGACTGAGGATGAGATGCCAGGTCAGGATCAAAGTCATTGCAGATTCTTCTTTCTATTTTATCAAGAATCTCTAAATATAATTTCAAAAGTGTACAAATTTTTAATGGATAATTATTTTTGGTAAATATTTTTTTAGCCCTTGTCAGGTTTAAATAAAAACACATCAGTTTGGTGAGATTATTAATGTTTTTTTATCTTAATCTTTTATCCACAAACATTTACTCTTATTGTTATCGTTAGGAAAGATTTATTTTAGAAACAAAGAAAATTTTTTGCAAGATAATCTTTAAATGCAGTAACATTGAGAAATTAACTTTTCTTTTTAGTTGAAAATTGTTCTCTTTGGAAAGAGAAAAAAACTTGGCTCTTTTGTCAAATTCCATTAAGTTTAATATTTAGATATTATTTCCAAATTGTGCAGAATTGCCGATAATTGAATTAAAAAAAAGTTTATGGTTTGTCAATTTCCAAAGAGCATTCATTTGATGTCACTCCATTGATAAGGTTTATTTTATCGCAAACTGGAAAGAGCAATCATTTATATTGTTATAATGAGGTAACCTTTACAATTTTTGAAGATATTTGGTATGAGTAAAAAAATGTTTGAATAAAAAGAAACCCCCCCAAGAGAGGCAGGTGGGGAGTACTTTGCTGGATATCTTTCTCTCATCTCAACAACCAGGGTTCAAATGTAGACAAAAATCACAAAAGAAAGGGTTGGTTACAAAAAGAAGGGTTGAAAAGTTCTCAGCCCAACCAAGAAGAGATTTGAAAATAGATTTTGATGTTTAGCCAGATTAGAGAAAGTGGGTCAGGCAATTTTTTTTAGCACCCTCTCATAGAAGAGAAACATAATTCAGTATCAGAGAACAGTTATCTAAATCTAAACTTATTTATAAATGGAACTTTGTCTGTGTGTGTGTCCATTACCTATAGACTCCGAAATGGCTGAACTGATTTTCTTGAAAATTAACACAGTTGTACTATAAGTGTCTGTGAGTGATCTTAGCTAGGTTTTGTATTGAGGTACTCCTGATAAATATCAAAAATCGATAATCAAAAAAATTGGGTTATAGAAGGAGTGGTCCGATTTTAATCAAATTTCATACACTCATAGACAAAGACATAAGAAACAATATTCAGAAATTTCAAGGTTGCAGTTCTTACAATAGTGCAGAAAATTGATTATATATATATATATATATATATATATATATATATATATATAAAAGGCAAAATGTTTGTGTGTGTGTCTGTTTATCTACCTGTATGTCTGTATTTTTTTTCAGCCCTTTTATTTTAGTTTTTGGCACTAAGTAGGTATAATTGTAGTTCTTAGTCTCAGCCATGATACCATTTACTCAGAAGACTTATTTAGCCTTCAAAATTCAGTTTACGATGAAAAAAAAATGATTTGATATCGATACGAGGAAATCAAAATTTGACTTACATCCATTCATTTTTCTTTCAGTCTAGGGTTTCACTTTAACTGGAAACAAATATTGCTTTTTAGTCTTTCATGCCAACATCCAAAGAGTCTGAGCTCCAGGACCATGGATTAGTTTTAAAGCTTTCATTACACTTGAGCAATGCCAGGCTATACTGCTAGTCCAAGATAAAAGTCTTTGAATTCTCATTTCAGATACTGTACCAATAATGAGAATTTGGTCAATTAACCAATAATGTCTGCACAGGTTTAAAAAAAAAAATTGACATTTCTTTTGTTATTCTCTGAATCCTGTCTTCAGCTTGAATGTTAGAGCAATTTCCACACCTTAATCTGAAAGAAGACAGTTATAGAGCTCCCAATAAAGTGCTCTTGGATAGTGAGATCAATTTGTTAACCATTGCAAGGTTGCCATATGTATCACAAGTGGAACAAGGTCAAATGATGGATACTCAGTGCAGATCAAATCAGTTAGTAAAACAAAATTGGTAGCTATTATATATTCTGTGGTAGGTATCCCCTACCTCCTTTTTGATATGCTATGTCCTGTCATTATGTAAATGATTATAGTTCTCCACTACTTCCTATGAATTGTAGCTCTTTGCAGTGTTTGTCACCTTACTATTCATTCTAGTCCTTGTCCTGCTATCCTTTTACTCAAGCTTATTAGGTAGATTGATCATGGCTCTCCACAACTTCTTATCAATTGTAGCTCTAAGTAGTGTTTGTCCCATTACTATTCATTCCAGTCATTGTCCTGCCATTCATTTAGAGTAAGCTTATTAGGTAGGTTACTCATTAAAGTCAAGGCAGTCAGAGGGGAAATAAGTCCTGTTAGCATCAAATTCACTGAGCCTTGTTTTCTCATTATGTGTCCAAGAAATTACAACATTTTTTTGTAGAATCACATCCCTGTTGCCTCAAATTTTCTCTTCATCTATGAGGAGTTTGAGCTTTGTTTAACAGCATATCAACCTCTGTGGGTTATTTAATGCCAAAAAAGTGGGGTTTTAAGGTATTTTTTTAATATTTGGTTATAGTGAGAAGGTTGATTTAGTGAAATTTTAATTAAATTTTTTTGTTTTTATTCTTTTTTATTTAAGAAAACTGAAAATGTCTTCTAGTTTTGTATTCAAAAATGTTTTGTTGAGAATAATTTTTTTCCTTCAAAAATGTGTTATGGTAATAAATGCTTCTTCAAAAATGCATTGTTGGTCATATGTTTCCTTAAGAAATGTATATTTTTCTATAAAAGTCTATTTTTATGTATATATTTCTATAAAAGTGTATTGTTATACTTTCATAGTGTTTTGATCCTAGTTTGGGGGTTAACTATTTGCCCATAGCTGGGACCCTAAAAAGTGCTACCATTCCGGGTCAGGGTGGACCTGAGAACAACAGCAAATAAGAGGTGATTCCATGCTCCTCACAACTTCTCAATCAGAGGCCTTGCTGTCAAATGCAGTTTGCCGTCATGCCTCGGACCATTATCTATCTATGAGGAAATTGTTTGTTAAATTCTCTTATTTATGCACAAATACTCTTCAGAAAGATATTGTACCATTCACCGAAGGTTCACATGTGTTACCAGGCTTAGAGATTTTTTTTTTTTTTTTTTTTTTTTTTTAATCATCTCACCCCAAGCAAGGCATTCCACTGCCACTATTGCGCATGGGGCTACATAGGGGAAGGTAAAGAGAAGGAGTGGTTAGACATAGGGAATGTCAGGAGAAAGGTGATAGATGAGTAAAGATAGCGAGGATGAGTGTCGGGCAGATGGGAAGAGTGTTTGATAGAATGGGAGCAGGTTAGTGTGTTAGGAGGTGTCTATTGACCTTACATTTAAACTCCTGGAGATTGTAGCCGTCGGGGAAGCAATCGTTTGGAAGAGAATTCCACAGTCGGGAAGTGCGAGGAAAGAAACTGTTGGAGTAGAAGTTACGGCTGCATTTTATCGATTTCACTGTAAAAGGGTGGGATCTAGTTGCTAATCTAGTATCTCGTGCAAATTCGTATTTAGTGGGCACCAGTGATCTAAGTTCATCGGAGCAGAAGCCGTGAAAGTATTTATAGAAGAGACACAGCGAAGCCACGTCTCGCCGGTGGGAGAGAGACTGCAGGCGGTCTGCCAAGTCGGTATCTATCACATTACAGACCCTCCTCTGAACCTTATCGAGAAGCCCGAGGAGAACAGCAGGGGCACCCGACCAGATATGGCAGCAATATTCAATGCACGGGCGGATGGTAGATTTGTAAATGTGCAGGATAGATTTAGACGGAAAAAACTTCCGGGCCCTACACAGAGAACCGACTTTCATAGCAGCGGATTTAGCAATGGATTCGATATAGTCATTCCATTTGAGGTCCGCTGAAAGTGTGAGACCAAGGAGGCGTAGTGTTTTACTCTCTGGGAGGCAGGCCTGGTCCATGCTAATGGGAGGTAGGTGAGATTGTCGATGATGGTTAATTGACAGTAGCTTCGTTTTAGAAGCATTAAAATTTACTAGCCATTTCTTACCCCAGTCCAATATGGATTGGAGGTCTTTTTCAATCTCGGCTGCAAGTTTAGCTTTGACGCCTACACCAGATTTTTGTTGGAGGCGAGAGTAAACTGTGGTGTCATCGGCGTACAAACCTATTTGGGTTCTTATGGAATCAGGGAGATCATTAATATATATCAGGAAGAGTGTAGGACCTAAGATGGAGCCTTGGGGGACACCTGCGTTTGTATGGTAGTTCTGAGAGGCATGTCCGTTTAATACCACTTTCATTGTGCGGTTAGAGAGGAATGACTGGATTAGTTCAAACAAATGTCCAGTTATACCATAGCTCCGCAGTTTACATAGAAGGCCAGCATGCCAAACTCTGTCGAACGCCTTAGATATATCCAATGCAACGGTTCGAGCTTCGCCATTCCTGTCGAGTGCCTGGTATATGTACTCGGTGATGGTCGTTAGCATATCAGCAGTAGACCTGGTGAAGCGGAAACCATATTGCTTGTCCGAGAGGAGCATGTGTGCTGTGAGATGCTGAACCACCTCGGCGTTGATAATGGCTTCGAACACTTTGCCAAAGATCGGAAGAAGGCTGATAGGGCGGTAATTTGCAGGGTCAGAGGGTTCTCCAGTGTTTTTAAATATCGGAACTATAGAGGAAGATTTCCAACAGGCAGGAAAGCAGGAAGCATATAGGCAGAGGTTGTAGAGCTTAGAAAGGATAGAGGAGAGTTCAGGGGCACATTTCTTTAAGACTATGGTTGGGATTCCGTCACCACCGCTCGCTTTGTGAGGGTCAAGTTTTAAGATTATCTTAGAGACAAGCGAAGGTGTAATGTGGACATCATTCAGTTGTGCCTCGGTTCTAGGTGAGAAGTCGGGTGTAAAAACTCCAGACGAGTCCAGACTCGAATTGTTCGAGAATCTGCGGGCAAAACATTCAGCCTTATCTGCTGGGGAGGTGAGGACCTCAAATTTGTTGATTAGCGGGGGTATTGTGGACTTGCTCTTGTTAAGTACTCTTTTACAGAGTCGCCAGTAGTCTTTAGAGCCGAATTTAGAGCATGCTATGCGTTGCTTCATTCTGGCAGCAAACAACATCTTAGCTTCGTTAAGTACCCTTTTACACTTATTACGAGCTGAAGTGAAAAGGCGCCTGTTTTGTTCCGACGCATAGTTACGATAAAGTCGGAAGAAATGATTCCGGTGGGCAATGGCAGCCGAACAAGCGGGTGAGAACCATGGAGACGAATGAGATTTAAGCTGGAATTTCCTAGCAGGGATGAAGGCATCAATGCCAGCCTTAACCCAGGAGGAGACCTCGGATGCACATTCTTCGATGGGAAGACTAAAGACGTTGTTCCAAGGGATGTCACAGAGGAAGTCTCGGAACGAATCCCAGTCTGCTCTTTGATAGCAGTATGATATTCTACTTGTCTGTGTTTCATGGGTCGGGCGGGAGTGGAGTGAAATATTGACGGACACTACAGTGTGGTCAGAGTTTCCAAGTGGGCAGAGTTGTCTGGTAGTGCAAGAGTCTGGGATGGAAGTGAAGCAGAGGTCTAGAAGTGAGTTCCTTCCGTTAGGGTTGTCGGAGAAACGCGTGGGGAAGTCCACTACTTGCGTAAGGGATTGGGTGATTGAAAAGTTCATGGTGTGGACACCAGCAGGGTCAGTGACAGCGTTCTTCAGCCACTTGGTGTGGTGGGCGTTAAAGTCACCAAACACGAATACATGGGCAGAGGGATGGGTAGAAATGGCTTTGTCAATATTGTCAGAAATGATGTCAAGTAACGAACAGTCAGGGGAGGAAGGAGAGCGGTACAGAAAGAAGAGGTAGCTAATCGAGCTGAGAAGTGAGAGGCGGAAGCACATGAAAGAATGATCTGGGGATTCAAAAGATGACACCCTAGCTAAGGGAAGGTGTTCGCTGACATAGACACCAAGCCCATGCATATGAACATTGGAGTCCTTCCTGAAGAGGGGAAGGTAGCCAGGAACGCAGAACTCAGATGAGGGGATAGAAGGGTTAAGATTAGTTTCACATAGGGCTAATATATCAGGTGAGTTATTATGGAGGAAAGAATCTACGCTGGGGAAGTTGGTGCGGATGCCGCGTATGTTAGTGAAAGAGATGCAGACAGGTTTGGGCGTTTTCAAATGAGCTGGTTTAGTTTTGTTATTATGTTTGCTTTTTTCCATAGTAATTCAGTTAAGGAGTGGTCTTAGAATAGAATCAGTCGGTCAATCATTTGCAACTTGTGAAGGATGGAGACTGGCGCGGCCTACAACATAATGTGGCCTCGGGGTTGCCCACCGAACGTTCATGCAGGGACGCCCGTCCATGCGCGATATGGCACTACAAGAACCCCGGTATTATTCAACTGTTGATCAGAGCAGCCTCTCAAGACGCTACGCAAGAGTTCGGGCTCCTAACTACCAGTCGGAAGCAGCAACCAGGAAACTGCCAACCCGGTACCCTCAGAATGTAAAGACGTTGCCACCATACTCCGTAACTGCAAAGAGCTTCCAGCTGAACTAACACCAAGACCAGAGAAAGGGGATGAACCGGGAACCCCTTCCTAAACAAGAAACAAGGTGATCACCTCTAAACTCATTCAAAAGAAGGGGGTGGAGTATGAGACCGGGCGATAGTAGAAACTATCTACTCCAATTAAAAAAAAACAAAAAAAAAAAAAAAACACAAAAACAAGGAAAAAGTGACTGAGGCTTACAAAGTTTTAACTTAGTAAAAGTCGAAAATACCCTTGAATAGAAAAATTATTTACACAAATTAAGTGACGAAAAAAAAAATCAAAGACGACCAAAAGACGAAAAAAAAAATAAATAAATAAATGAATAAATAAATAAAATAATTTCCAAGAAATTTCACAAAAACAGACTGAAAAAATGGACTGAATCCCAGTTGACTTACCACAAGCAGCTAACACTGTAAAGTTGATTTAATTCAATTTCTGAAGACAAAAATAGAAATTAAACCGTTTTTTACAGAATATAGTCGAGTTATGTTGCTTGCGTTCGCTTGCCAAACCGTTAAGAATTCAATCTCTCGAAGACAGAAATTTAAATCTTCTACAAGACAAAACTAATGGAAATAATTGAACCGTGATGCTATTTATCATTAGTCGAAAATACCCTTCAATAGCAAAATTATTTACACAAATTAAGTGACGAAAAAAAAATCAAAGACGACCAAAAGACGAAAAAAAAAATAAATAAATAAATGAATAAATAAATAAAATAATTTCCAAGAAATTTCACAAAAACAGACTGAAAAAATGGACTGAATCCCAGTTGACTTACCACAAGCAGCTAACACTGTAAAGTTGATTTAATTCAATTTCTGAAGACAAAAATAGAAATTAAACCGTTTTTTACAGAATATAGTCGAGTTATGTTGCTTGCGTTCGCTTGCCAAACCGTTAAGAATTCAATCTCTCGAAGACAGAAATTTAAATCTTCTACAAGACAAAACTAATGGAAATAATTGAACCGTGATGCTATTTATCATTAGTCGAAAATACCCTTCAATAGCAAAATTATTTACACAAATTAAGTGACGAAAAAAAAATCAAAGACGACCAAAAGACGAAAAAAATAAATAAATAAATGAATAAATAAATAAAATAATTTCCAAGAAATTTCACAAAAACAGACTGAAAAAATGGACTGAATCCCAGTTGACTTACCACAAGCAGCTAACACTGTAAAGTTGATTTAATTCAATTTCTGAAGACAAAAATAGAAATTAAACCGTTTTTTACAGAATATAGTCGAGTTATGTTGCTTGCGTTCGCTTGCCAAACCGTTAAGAATTCAATCTCTCGAAGACAGAAATTTAAATCTTCTACAAGACAAAACTAATGGAAATAATTGAACCGTGATGCTATTTATCATTAGTCGAAAATACCCTTCAATAGCAAAATTATTTACACAAATTAAGTGACGAAAAAAAAATCAAAGACGACCAAAAGACGAAAAAAATAAATAAATAAATGAATAAATAAATAAAATAATTTCCAAGAAATTTCACAAAAACAGACTGAAAAAATGGACTGAATCCCAGTTGACTTACCACAAGCAGCTAACACTGTAAAGTTGATTTAATTCAATTTCTGAAGACAAAAATAGAAATTAAACCGTTTTTTACAGAATATAGTCGAGTTATGTTGCTTGCGTTCGCTTGCCAAACCGTTAAGAATTCAATCTCTCGAAGACAGAAATTTAAATCTTCTACAAGACAAAACTAATGGAAATAATTGAACCGTGATGCTATTTATCATTAGTCGAAAATACCCTTCAATAGCAAAATTATTTACACAAATTAAGTGACGAAAAAAAAATCAAAGACGACCAAAAGACGAAAAAAATAAATAAATAAATGAATAAATAAAATAATTTCCAAGAAATTTCACAAAAACAGACTGAAAAAATGAAAAAAATTTTGTTAATTTGTTATAGTATAATAGCTGTAGAGCAGGTTAATTTTGGAACTGTGGTATTGTACTGATTTTGAAAGTTGTGGTTTCACATGATAAATAATGACACAAAACATTATTCTCAAAATTGATACCTTTTTTTTTTTTCAGGAGACAAGTTCAACTATAAAGTTTAGGTTAAAAATTGTAGCTTCGGAATTTAATTTCAGTGAAAGCTTTATAGCACAGTTTTATAAGACTTATGATTTAGTGAAGCTTCACAATTTGTATGCAGACAATAGACATTATTAGTAATTCATTGAGCCATCATGTAAAATCTTTATTTACTTCAAATGGTTGGTTAGTTGGTTGTTTTGTGTTTATGGTGAATCAACCTCGGCTGGTCATTTATTGCCAACTAAACTTTATTTTATTGCTGGTAATACCTTTTCCTTTTAACAATTTATTGTTGTTTTTTATATAAGTTTTGTGTATAGTAATACATTTTTCTTTTCGAGTATCAAGATTCATTGGGATTTGTTTTTAAGGGCAGGGTCCCCAAGTCCTATCCTTGTTATTTATCCCATAACTGGAGGGAAGGGATGGATTAATACCTTTTCCCAAGGTTACCAGTGCTTAAGTGAATGCACGGTATTCAACTAGGAATTCGAACTCGGCTCACCGATTTCTCTTTCCGAGCCAATATCCACTGCACCACAACGCACATCCATCACTATATGCTTGCAGCACCTGGTATTCTGAAGCGGTCACCCATCTAAGTACTGAGCAGGCTCAATGTTGCTTAACTTCGGTGATCGAGCGAGAACCGGTGTATTCAACGTGATAGGCCATAAGCCTACTTCAAATGGAAATTATACCAAACAAATTAGCTATATGATGATGTAATATGATATTTGGTACATTACTTTTAAAGTGATTTCCAATAAACAATGCAAATTTAAAACATTTTGTCTTACTTTCACAGATATTTTTTAAATGATTGATTTTTTGAAAGGAAAATAAAAAGGCATTAACCTGCACACATTCTACTTATATTTAATACAGAAAACAATCTCTTGCAACACAACTGACATTCTTACATTATTTTTTTTTTTTGTTTCACCACAAATGTTAATTTGGTGCTCATGCTAAGAAAACAGTGTGAAGATGAGTAAATATCACAAGACAATGCAAAAGACAAAACATAAAATCTTAAATCAAATAAGATAATCACTTCCTTTGAGAAAAGGTGTTACATATTTTTGATGCCCCAAAATTTCAATTCCAAAAGTAAATCTGAATAAAATGCGAGTAAAATATTGTCTTGAGAAAGTTGATCTGAATTTTTAACTGGGAATTGCTTTTTTTTTATCTGATTCTAACAAGTGTTTTTTTTTTGTTGTTATTTAAATGAAGTTTAGTTTGGTACATAGCCACCAGTATAGAGTATCTGGTTAGGATCTAACATCTAACTAATAATCAACAAGCCTTGCTTGATGACCATTCCTGATGCCACAATAAGGAGTTCAATACAACTGATTCTAGATGGTGATCTGAATTTAGAATCATTATATGCTTTTTTTTTCCAGTTTGAAATTATTGTCTGCTTCTTGAATATTACTCAGAATCTTTTAGTATTTGCCTGTTCTGTAGCAACTTTTATTTTTTTAACTACTGTTTGCCAAGGGCAAGGCCCAAGAACCACTCAAGGTAAAAGATTATTAAATTATGGAAAATCATCTTAAAAATGTCACTGATGATTCAATTAAATATTGTGTCTTATAATCATGTATAATTAGAATAGAATAAAAGTAATATTCCATATAGCAGTTCAAATTTTTGGGATTGAATCCTTTAAAGTCAATTGAGAAATGTGTTCATCCAGAATGAACCCCACAACTTCATCAAAAGTTGTTATAGATATAGATCTATAACAATTTTTGTTGGAGTGGTTTCTTTACTTTCATGTATATTTTTTTACCATTGTGTTCTTGGTACAATAATGAGCTTGACTATTAGAAATTCCATGGTGGTTAATAACTTATTCTTTTGCTTTTCTTCTTTTCTCTCTTAAATTTTCTTTGCCTGTCTTTGATCTATCTGTTATTCTGTAACCTAAAAGGTCACTGCATGAGTAATATAACCCAAATGTCGGAATGTGCACTGTGATGTAGTGGATATTGACTCAGAACGACTTATCAGGGAGCCGAGTTTGAACTCCAGTTTAATTCCTTGCATTCACTTACACACAAATACCCTTAGGAAATGTATTCCATTTCTTCCCTATGGGTTAAATAAAACAGATTGGGTTCTATAGATGTGGAGTCTACCACAGAAAACAATGGCAATTACTACGAGATAATCTTTTGCCCAGTCAGTCATGTCTCTTTCAAGACATGATTGTCCAAAGTGTCTATCACGTATGGCACTTAACTGACTAACTGAATATAATAGTTGAAAAAAATGATTAAGGCTTCTCCTGGGCATAAAATGGGGGACCAGTTTTATATTGTTATGAAGTAATAAATTGATCCCCCTTAATTACTACTTAATAATAGTATAATACATATCTTCCCCCTCTAGCTATGAGTCAAATAATAAGACAGATTAGGTTCTATAGCCTTGGCTGGCAACCAGTCTACCACAGAAAGCAATAGCAACCTACCGTGGGATAATCTTCTGCTGAGTCAGTCATGTCTCAAAAGAGACATGATCACCCAAAGTGTGTATTATATATGGCACTTAACTGAATAACCCAAACAAAGGTTGGAAATAAATAGTAATATTTATAACACCATCAAATAGAAATGTTACAACCTGCATGAAGTAAATAACCACTAATAAACAAGTACTGCTAGACATTAAGAAAAACAAACCTCTCTCAATAAGATTAAAACATACCCATTACTGCCAATAGGTACGTAGATAACAGTTATAAAAACGTTTTATTTTATCTTCGACTACATCCACATTTTATCTATTTTCTCTGAAGACTTAAAACATCCACATTTTTAATGACTGTCCACTCCTATCGACTTTTCAATCTTTCACTTCTCTTGATATCCAGTCAAATTTGATATAACAGTTATAAAAACATGTTTTATTTTTAATGAAATCGTACCTTCTACTACATCCACATTTTATCTATTTTCTCTGAAGACTTAAAACATCCACATTTTTAATGATTGTCCACTCCTCTCAACTTTTCAATCTTTCACTTCTCTTGATATCCAGTTAACCTTCCAGTCTCTTTACAGATTTATTGCATCTCTACTTGCACCCACATCTTTTCTTGATTTTCCTTTCATTTTCCTGTTTTGTTCTATCTTCTCTTCTCCATTTCCAAATTTCTCTGCTTAATGATGTAGAATTCTTTGTTAGAAATTGTAACCAATTCCAATGAAAATGGCTGAGAGATCAAGCGGACATTTTTTTATGATGCAAGTCAATGTTTTCACAATAAAATTGCTATTAACGTTGGTAAAATGTTCAGATTATATTATATAAATATACCAGCTTATAATCTCAGTTTCATTAGAAAATATTTACTCTGATTTGTGGCTGTGAGATTTTATTAGTTATGATGAAACACACCTATTTCTCAGATAATGAACTCTCCCTCGTATATTAATAAGAGTTAACAGGAAGTTTACTTGGGAATTCTTGGGAAGTTCATAGGAGTTCTCTAGAGTTCTTTTGGAGTTCAGTAGAACTATTAGTTAGTTCCATTTTGGACATAGTTGAACTAAGGCAGTTGATATTAGCCAGCAGTTAGCCGAATACTAAGGAGTCATCTTACAGTGAAAGATTACCAAGTTCCTAACATTTTGGTTACGTTAAGTCAATTAGCAACCAACATAGCACGATTATAACCTTCAGTACAAAAACTACTCCACAACAATTACACAACTCAAGGATTGTTCCTTATAATGTAAACAAATATATATATGACAATAAAGTTATAGATATTTTTTAATTTTAAAGATTTAAGCTAAAAAGAGAAAAAAGATGTAAAGTTATTGAGGGATTGGAACAGAACATTGGAAATTGTGATAAGTTGAACAGATATCAAAGAGAAACCAAGAAAGAAATTGAGGACAATGGCAAAATATGAACAAGAAACAGTTTTAAGGATGTCACAAAAATAGATTTGAGAAAAATTAAAGAAGAAAAGATGAAGAATTTTAATATATGAAAGCAACCAAACTACCACCTTTAAGTAGACATCACTAAGAGACATATCTAAGTTGGTCAAAGATTCACTGAGAAATAGATAGCTCAAGAATAATTTGGTGATGAATTTAGAGCCATATTGGATAGACTGAATAGATGTGCAAAAAAATGAATTGCCAAAGATTACATTGACATATAAAAAAAATAATTTATTCACACAGATGGGAGATTGCATGAATCAAAAATCTGCTGCACTTTGTTTGCTTAATAAAACCTGACATGCTTTAGAAAGTTATAATCAATTTTTTTTAGAAAAGTAGATATTATACTCATCTTATATGGCAGTGAATACTGGATAATTTCCTCATGGATTAGGAGAAATCTAGAGACAGTTAATATGTGGTTCTACTGAAGGATACTGAGAATTCTATGAACAGAGTCAGTAAGCAACAAGGAAGTCCTAAAAAATGGTAACAGAAAGAACATTTCTACTCAATCAATAAGAGACAGCTGAAATATGGTTCTACTGAAGGATACTGAGAATTCTATAGACAGTGAGTAAGCAACAAAGAAGTTCTAAAAAACAATGGCAACAAAAAAAAACATTTCTACTCAACCAAGAAGAAACAGCTGAAATGTGGTTCTACTGAAGGATACTGAGAATTCTATAGACAGCTGAAATTCCTTGAACACAATTTAGAAGAAGAGCTTGGAAAATTTAATCCTCATAAAAAATATCAAGGGCAACAGACATAGGAGAAGGCTGTGAGCCACTTACCTGATGAGCTTGTGTGAATGGATGGAGGAATGGATGCTAGAGGGGCGAGCAATATGTTTTAAAATAAGAAACTTCCATGATATATTGTTCATGTAAATTAAAAAAAAAATGTTTTGTGAAAACATTGACTTGCCTAATAAAATTGAATCCAGTGTATCCACTCTGATCTGAGATGGAAAAATAAAATGATTGTAAATCCAATTAAAATAACAGGACATAAAATAAAACTCTCTTGACAAAATTTACTGTTGAAGAATAAGAGGAAGAATCTATATTAACACAACCAATGTTATTATTTAATGAACTTTTGTCTTCATTTTGATTGTTATAGTAACAAACCTCCTGCATTTTATTTTTTGTATCTGTAAGCATTGGGTAGCTTTCTGTGGAATGGAAACAAGTTTTGCTTCTGAACTGAATTTAATTTCCAAAATTATTTACAAGTTCCTAAATATAACAGTCA